>JABCPV010000175.1:0-89515 GCA_016584345.1 Suillus ampliporus
ACATACCGTGAGATCCAGCCCTTCCAATACATTGTACTTGTGTCTCGTCATACGTAGGAAATTCATTCTGAGTCCTAGAGCCACCTTTCAACGAGTCACCGTTTCTAATTGTTCGCGTTGTTCTGTTCAAGTTGTGCCTCAGTGGTATGTCCGGCCCGGTTCTCTTGTTTGTTGATTTTTTTAGGTCACCGTAACGGTGTTAGGCAGAAGCCTTCCAATCAGGGACATGAGGCCCGAGAAGCCTATCCTGAAACCATCCCTCCGAGGGCGCAAAAAAGTCCGGCTCACACTTCCCAAATTGCCACTATGGAGTATTTCTAAACATGGAAATCAAGCTATCGACAACGCCATGGCCGGACTAAATCATTTTAGGCAATCATGCGAGACTCTCATTCAGTAAGTTTGCAAATTCAATATCTGCAATCGTGACCAGCCCGACTAGCGGAATATAAAGATCGGGTGGGCAATGTAAGTCTACGTCTGCAGAACATTCAAGTGCACTATGTCTCCCACCAGTCGTACTCATCGCGGTGGCAGTCAGAATATTCTTTTGCAGAACACCGCTGCCGACTCGAATTCTATTCCGTCTCTTGCCGGCACTCTGCTCGCCAGTGCTCTCGTCTTCAAACTACTTCATATCTCCTCGGTGCACGTCAAGAACTTCCCGATGTTGACAAGGAAGAGATCAATCGTATTTGTGCTGTTCAGTCATGGTATTCACGAGCCGAGTCAGAGCCATCATCGGAAGGACAACTCACAGACCAGGAAAAAGTTCCTGCACGCACTGACCATTACCGCACTCTCGAGAAAGGTAAATCTTACGATCGTTCTCAGGTGAATTATTCGAGATGCTCACGTCCGATGTATTAGTTGAATTCAGGATTCCTTTGAACACCGCGGATAGGAACAAATCTACAACATACGTGGATCATTTTTACGCCGAATCGGACCTGAGTCCCATGGATATGTTCAACTCAATGAGGGCAGTGATGGGTCTTCCAAAGACCTACGAGTACTTGGGGTGGCGCCTGTCTACAGCCCGCAGGATGGACCCGCCTCATCGACTTTTGACGGCTCAGGATCTCAACAGAGCCTTCAAAGCCGCAAGGGCGGAGCAATTGTTTGGATGGAAACAGAAGATAATTGCAATTGAAATTGTAAACACCGTACGTGCTTTGCTAATTGTAAGTTCCCTGCACGATATGACAGTACCTTGCCGCAGCAGATGCCTGTGTTGAAAGAGAAGCCAACCAACTTGCCCACCGAGCTTATATTGCCCTTTAATGGTGCACTTTCCGAACAAAAAGGCGATGGCCCTCTTATGACTTCTCAACCACTCAAGAGGACGTTTGCGCTGTATATGGAGAGTGACGAAGAAACTGATGATGAGGAACCGCCGCAGGGCATCGATGATGTCCTTACGAGCATCCATTCTCGTTATCCTGCGATGAACTTCCCGCAATATTCGGAAATGCTGAAGGAGCACGGCATATTTTACCTGCCCACCACAACACATTTTAGTGGCAAGTTTTACATGGAAAAGGTTGGAATGTCGGAAGGTGCAGCATTTACGTTTCACACTGGTGTCTGTAATGCTCACATGAAGTATGCACGTGCGAAGGCGACTCGCCGAAGAAAGGCCAAGTCAGAGAAAAGGAAGGCACAATCTGACGGCAAGGATAAGGAAAATCTTCAAGCTCTTGAGCAAGGTGCGTCATTTTCTTCCTTGTGTATTCACTCGCTGATTCTGCATTTACTACTATAGTCCCCGACTCTACGAAACAGTAATAGCTAGCGAGTGCGTCGCCGTCTCTGTCACATTTCTGGAAGGACCACGATAGCACCCGACCCAGTGCCTCTCTTGCACACGCTCTCAACCCTTCTTCAAGTTGATAGCATAATATACATAGCCACTTCTAGATTTTCCGCACCTTTAATACCTACTTTTGATTCTGGGCCCTTACTAGATTGTCACAATGAAACTCGAAAGAGTTCTTCTGCAAAGTCTGCCCGAATCCGACAGTCATTCGAAAGCTGGAAGTTGTGGTCTCCTGGGTCGTCTGATCATAGTTGGACCATACGTCGAGGGTGTCGACACAGCCTTTCCTCTCGTCCGTAAGCCGCAGTAGAAGCAGAAATTCAAGCCGCAGTCAGGATGACCGGCCCAGACCGAAGCACCGTCTACCGCCCGCCACCTCTATCAATGACATATCGCTGTCCATCATATCACAAACCACTCTCCAACAACAACGTGGCGGTGTCCCCCCGCCTTCAAGGGACTCTGAATTGCGGCCCAATGGAAAGGCGAAAACAAATGGAAAACAGGCTAATGTGAGTATACTCAATGCGACCCCAGATAGACGCTGATGATTTCACAGCGATGTCGACACTTCTCGCCAGAAAATGAATGTTATGCCGCCGAGCAAATGCCTCCTCCAGCTAAAGTCCCACGATCGTCTACGAAACATCCCTTTGGCGATTCACCCACCAGCCAACCTCCGTCATTTGCATCTGGCCGGGCTGATTTCGACTCTCCTAGAATTCGAAAGACCTCGAAGGCATGATTTGGGCCCATTGGCCTGGAGCCCAGTTCGACAGTCAAATTGTTTTTCCCATGTGACGAAGATGATGAAGAATCTGGTCCCGCCCCTCAACATAAGTCCCCCGTGTCCCCCCAGATTCAGTCAGAGGTGCCTGCAAAGCGTACTCGCGATGAAGGCATGACCGATAGAGATGAGGATTTCCGTGGAAGTGGCCTGTCGAGGCCATTGCCGTTCCAACATGTCCCTGGTCCGCACGAGACCGTCCCAAAGACGCAAGTTGGTGATCCGACCGTGGTATCACGCTATTGAAAGCGAGCACCACTAATTGTAGGAGGTGTGGATTGATGCGCCCAGAAGTGAGTGCGCCTACTCGACGTGGTCCAGGAAGCTGACCTATACTTCACAAGATGGCCCATCATTGTCCTGTAAATGCTTGAACATTCTGTCCGCGGGATATTACTCACCCGCTGGTTGATTAATATACAGTGTGAGTGTGCCTTCTACTTTGGCCCACTCCTCATTCTTAGCCCCCTGCAGGGATAAACCAATGAGTCGGCCTACACAATGAGAGGCTTTTTATGTATGTTCCGCATCTTTTGTTCAACTGCCAGCTCATGTGTTTTCATTAGGGCTTACCTACTATTAGCTACCTTCTGCTTGACCATTCTTGACTATTCCATAGCGCTAGAGGCGACCTATAGTGTGCGTCGTCCCAACAATATCATGCAGTCGACTCTCATCACATATAACTGAATAATTGGCCTTATATGATGCCACAGTTGGCTTATATCCTCACCTACACGCTTTCTGTTGTTCTTTGCATTGTGGTGTTCGTCATGCTCTGCTGGCATCTGTGGGGTGTTTCTTGTGGAGACTACCGTCGAGGCATTGAAGATCATGAAGTCTACAAGCGCATTGCGAAGGACAGAGGCGATGTATGTGGTTCTATCTGGCACGATGCTGATACACTGCAGAATTTTGTAAATTTTTACGACCTTGGGTAAGTGGGATGTTACGCTGGCGTGCATGAACGTAATACTTTTTCTTTAGAAAGAGCACTAATTTGCGTCTTTTCTTCAACATCGGTCCGAACGGATGGTAAATCGTGACCTGTTATTGTTTTATCCATCTAACATCCTATTCACAGCCCATCGTATACTCTCGTTTTACCCCTGCGCATAATGCCCTACACCGATGGCCCTTCGTGGGCAGCAAAATTTGACCTTGACGATGATTTGGAGTATAATGACTTGAAATTAGGTACGGATACTATCAGACCACCTATCTTACACATAAGCTTCTTCCTGACGGTCACAACGGTCATTAGATCACTGTATAACCATTCTTGAAGTACCTCAGAATCCACCATTCAACACAATTGTAGGCTAGTCTTTCAATTCTTCAACAAGCAACCTTGACACTCTGAGGTCATCGCAAATATCTCTGCAGAGTATGCGATAGTTTATCGTTTGCGTCTGAAGAGCGAAAAGATTTCGAATTCAGAGGCTAGAGAGAAGTAAGCCACCGACTGACTATTCGCGCTGATAATCTTTTATACGTCGGATTCAACTACTTTCCAGATGCCCAAGAAGTTGTTATCATGTGCCCACATCCTGTTCACCAAAGCCTCATTACTCATCTCTCCCGTATGGCCGTGCTCTCATGCCTTATGTATACGACATCATCAAACATCATGCGAGGAATCAACAGACGTCAGCATCAGCACCAATAGTCACATTCATTCCATGTACGTTACTACTACCACCGATCTCCAAGTCGCCGTCTCCAGTTACGGACACGACTAAGTCACGGTGCCCTTGATGACGTGGGTCGGAGAGTGCGGCTTCAGTTCGGATGACCCCATCGTGTCATAGACCTTAGCTGACATTTGGTAGACTCTTCACCCTATTGTTCAGATGGATGATGTCGACCGTGAGCTCATTGAGGGCGCTGCGAGACTAAAGGCGTCCACAATATCTGTAACGGAGGACATCGGAGCAGAGCAGAACAAGTTGCAGCTTGCGCGTCAATCCAGACAAGAACTCAAGTTGAACAGGGCCGCTTCGTCGAACCAGGTTTATCCATATTACCGCCTACTTCCCTTCGTACTGACTAGTTCTATTATAAGTACATCAAATGTGCTACGCTTGTGCAGATTTGATTATTATTTCAGTAACTTGTGTTCCTTCGGACGTATAACTCAGGTAAGCTATCCCTATTCTCTTCAGTTCTGCCGCTGTCCCGATGGAATGTGGTCAGTGGCTGGTAGTACTGCGCTTCCTATGCGTGAGCTGAAGTGGTTCAATGAGTGTCATATTCTGTAATGGTAGTGTCCATGGCATAATTGGTGAATATTGTACAGTGTTAGTTGGGTACTCCGATGTGTCCGCCTTCCATCGATTGACATACAACGCTGTCCATGCGTCCAATGCACATATTCCCATAAAGATGTTCATAGCAATCATGATGTGCTTAATGTCCTTCCCCATCAACTATACCTTGATACGCAGAACTTTCTTGAAAGTGTCCCATTTGGTGCGAGAACACCACATGCCATCTAAGAATTGTGAGTCACAACGGCACGATATCCGCAGTTAAGATCTTACCTGACAATCAAATCACCGCGTCCAACTGTCTTTCGACCTTCCCGAATCGGCATGCCCGCAAGTTTAACTAGTATTTGTCCTTCGGTAGACTTGTCATAGATTGGATAAGGAAGTGCGAAGATAATCTCTTCCCCATCCATGCCATCCGACAAATATCACCTCCTTGTTCGGCGAGCCTTTCCACCCATGGCACACATTAGTATGTCCATGAACAGATCATCTTTCGCCCTCGTGAAACGGCCATTGGGCAGCTCTTCAACCAGGAAGATTACATCCTGAAGAGTTCCGTCCTTGCGCTGGTGACCTGTGCGAGGACAGACAATCCTGGTTCCACTCCGAATACCCGGAGGTACTTCGATATAGATCTCGACTTGCTCTGTCACGGTCTTAGTATGGGACAGTAATTCCCGTGTGACGAGATGGCCCCCCAGCCTATGCATGTCCCGCCTTCATCTGTTCGTGACTCACTGAAAGCTTCACTTGTACCCAAACCGGTACTAGGCGGTGGTGATGTTTCCATCAGTCCTATCCAGCAGTCGCATACAGTCACAGCCGGAAGCGGAGGGTACACCACAACCTTCTTCACCGTCCAGAACGACTTGCAAGGACCTCTATGCAATTGTCTCCCAAGTTGGCGAGGGCACATTTGGCAAGGTGTATAAGGCTCGGAATGTCATCACCAATGTCCACGTGTGCGGCACTCAAGCAAATTCGCATGGAAGCAGAAAAGGATGGCTTCCCAGTTCAAAATGCGGGAGATCAAGCTACTGCAGTCCTTGCGACATCAGAACGTCGTCCGCCTTTATGAGATGATGGTATCAAACGGTAACTACTTTGGAAACTATTGCCCACCCAGCGTCCTGATGACTTCTTCAAGGATCTGTGTACATGGTGTTCGAGTACATGGACCGTGACCTTACAGGGGTTTTGTCTCAGACGCAGTTCTCATTTCGGAGGCCAATCTGAAGTCCCTGTGCAGCCAAATGCTTGCTGGGCTGGCATATCTGCATCACAAGGGCGTCATCCACCGTGACTCGGATATCAAGGGTTCCAACATTCTTATCAATCACCGAGGGGAGCTGAAACTTGCCGACTTTGGTCTGGCGCGCTTTTACCAGAAGCGCCGGCGAAGTAATTATACCAATCGTGTCATCACTCTATGGTATCGACCGCCAGAGTTACTCTTCGGTGCTACGGTATATGGGCCTGAAGTGGACATGTGGAGTGCAGGGTATGCCTCGCTTGTGCCTTTTTGCACTGCCTCTTACTGACAGCGGCATCTAGCTGCACCATGCTAGAGCTTTTCACCAAGAAGCCAGTCTTCCAGGGGAATGATGAGATCCATCAGTTGGACGTGATCTACCGTATTCTTGGGACTCCTTCTACTGAGGGGTGGTCAGGGCTCACCGCACTGCCATGGTACGAGCTGGTGAAGCCAAAGGATGTGATTCATGGTCATTTCCGCGACCTGTTTTCTCGGTGCGTTTGTAGAGCTACACTGCTGTGGCATTCGAAGAGCTCACTTTGCTCTCAGATGGTTGTCACCCGCAGCCCTCGACCTGGCCGAGTGACTTCTTGCTTACGATCCGACGCAGAGAGTCACTGCTATCGAGGCTCTTGAAGCTCCCCGGTACTTCAAGGAAGAGCAGCCTCCACCTGAGTTGCCTGTTGAGTATGTTGTCTTTCTTGTTTGCGCCTTTCGAGATGTTTAATGCGCCTTTCTTTCGAACAGCTTATCCACTCTGAAAGGTGAATGGCATGAATTGGAGACCAAATGGGAGCGAGCGAAGAAGCGTCGTAAACTGGAAAATGGGCTCGTGTAGCATGTCTCATCGGTAGGGTTGATTATAATGTATTGGACATTGTATGCATGGCACCAACTACACCGTTTCATGCTGTAGCCGCCAATATTCAGCGCCAGAATATATACTATGTTGCAGATACCAACTAACATCATTTACCAAGTCAACCGTGTGGACTTCAGGCGGGCCCGCAAGCCCACACTCAGAGACGCACGCATGACAGAGCAGGCGGAACGCAAACAGCGTATTGACCGCGAGAGGCGTGCAAGACACAAGCACGTTGAGCAGCTCGGCATCATCTGTCAGTATGGCCGGGATATCATCGTACTTTCAACGCTTTTTCGTCATATCTGGGCGTGTCACATAGTACTACTCTTCGTATTTTCGTTCAATGTTGGCACCAGGTTGCCGCCGTTGTATCAGATATGGTATCATACTTTACTTGAGTAGTAGACGGATGCACGGTCTGCGCCTTGCTTCAGGACTCATAGAAGCAATAAGTGCATGATATTGGATAACATTGTAATCGAAGCAATATCTGAACCCCACTGTAAACCCAGTATAAATGAGGGAACATGAGGTTTCTCAACGAGTGGGACCTAATAACACTATCATATATTGCTGGTTGTGATGGTGCAGAGTCGTGATCTTGTCGAGGACCCTCATATGAATCTAGATTCGATGACAAGTGCTAATCGCGCTTTCCACGATATAGTCTTGCAGTTCAACACATAAATAAGGGAATATGATATTATTCGACAAGTGTGAGCTGATTACACTATTATACACTACCGGCCGCGATGGTGCAATGTCGCGACCTTGTCGCGAACTCCTCATGGTAATCTAGATTCTTAGACATCCATGGCTATGTGCCGATAACTCAAATTTTCACAGTATACATAGCTATATCTAGCAGGAGCAGAATTATGTCCTCCTGTAGTTCCCACGGCTACCATGTCAAGGACTCATCAGTTCTCTGATGCAGCTGGAGTAATTACATGTACTGTCTGTCTATATCGTGCACGGCTGCAAGGAGGAGACTTCCAAAAACAGCTGTCAAGGAACTTCATGCGCCAGGCTCCCTCGTTGAAGATGGTGCAATAAATTTACCACTCCCAGGAGAGAAAATATACTGCATACCATGATCATTCCTCTGGAAATCAACCGGATTGCAGCTCTGCTCTCCCACAGGGGGTATATCACGACTGCGAACGCCGATAGACTGCACCATCACTCGTTTCCATCATTCCAAATTCAACGCAAGCCAACACTCCCAGTACAACCATAATCTTACGCGCACCTACAAAACTTCCTAATCGCGACAAAATCATCTCTCCTTCGGTTTGAATGTCCAAATCTCCATCACCGTCTTCCCAGCCCTCTTACACATAATCGCACACGTCCCCTTCTTATAAGCAACTTTCCAAACGCTCTCGCACCGCTCGCTCAAATCCCTCACATACCCACCGCTCTGAGTCTCAAACACCCGCACCCGTCCATCGTTCCCGCCCGTGATGAGGAAGTTGGCATCGAATTGGAGAGACGTGACGGATGAATCGTGCCCTGCGATACGTTGAAGAGCGGAGAAGGATCGGAGGGAGAATGTGATCACGCGTCCGTCGGAACCGCCTGTTGCGAGGAGGCTGGAGGTGGAGGATAGTTGGAGTTGGCAAACTAGGGCTGTGTGGCCTGCGAGTTGGGCGAGGCAGTTTCTAAAAGGAGGGATGAGTGAGTGAGACGTTGTGTGATGAGTTTTGATTCGGTTTACCCTGTAGTTGCGTCCCATACTCTGACTATGGTGTCCATTCCTCCTGAAGCGACGAGGTTGCCGTCAATTGCGATGGAATAGATTTGATGGCTGTGGCCTCGGAGGATTTGTAGGCATTCGCCGGTATCGATGTCCCATATCTACGAACCGCAAAAATTGAAGTCAAAACCAAATGCCCTCGCTCTGAACAATGACACTGACCCGACATGTGGTATCGTAACTGCCACTGACAACCTTATTGCCACATACGTCGAGACATCTTACGCTCGCAGTGTGGCCATAGAGTACACGAAGCATGATTCCCTTCTGTATGTTCCACACCCGGAGAGTAGAATCTCGAGAGCCAGTCACTGCGATGGGGCGGTTGTGCAATACCCGAGCGCACCTGACTGTACCAGTATGCCCGCGAAGGACGTAAACACAATGGCTAAGCGCCCGTAAGCTTAGAAGTGGAGTAAGACAGACTCAAACATTTACCCAGATTTCGCATCCCAAACGCGTAGGGTCTTGTCGCAACCAACACTGACGATGATAGAGTTGGGCTGTCCCCAGCCTTCAGAGGTACAGCAAATGTCGCTTAGCTTTGAAGAGTCGCCCCCAACACTCGCCGGCCGTCGCATTCGCCTTGGTCTGTCGAGGCCAAGTGCAGTCTTCAGGGCAGCAGGCACGACTGGATTGGGGTTGGAGTTTGCGTCATCTGGATGTCCGTCTTCATCCATCTCCCCACGACCCCAATACCCGCCACGACAGACGAGATGAACTGCCCAGACACACAACTTGTGTCCCATAAGCGTTCGGCTAAGCACGCCTGTGATCGCGCTGAGTATATGGATTTCAGAGTTGGCTAAGCCGACGACTACCCATTCGGTGTCAAGGGCGACAGACGTAATAACACCACTGTTTGGTGTTGGGATGGGCATGCGGTGAGCACGAAGGAGCTGACCGCCCTTTCTTAGATTAAGCACTGTATTTCGATATTAGTGACGACATGCGGGGTCGGGTAAGAGGCGATCGTACTTGTACCGTATGCGCGCCGGAAATATTCCTGGTGAGAAAACTGAGTCCTGGGATGGAGAAGTTCATCGGAGGAGTATGGTCCCCAGTGGGATACGGAGGGATGTTCCTGGCGTTTGAGTCGGTCTCGTGCGGTGAGCCATGGGTCCTTTGGATGGGAAGCGAATTTATCCATTTCGTCCCCAGAGTCGTCGTCTTCAAAGACTTTAGTACCAGTCTTATCCTCTGTATCAGCTCTGAAGCTGTAAGTGTCGCAGAAAACCTTCCAGAGCCAGTCATCTGCGACGAGGTCGTGCCAGCGTTTACTGACTTGACTCGCTCGGGCGAGAGTGCGGGGGTCATCGACGTAAGCGAGGACGTGAAGAGGAAGTGCTGCGGGTAGTTCTGTCAAGAAATCGCGTTTGATCATAAGTGTGATAGTCTGAGAGATGAAGCGAAGCTCTGCCGGGGAATAGTCGCGGAGGATGGAGACTGGATATCGTTTAGGCTCAGATCAAAGTACGACCTGGTCTCGAAATAAAACTAGCCCAAAATGCACACAGCCATGTAAACCAAAATCCCAGACAGGCATGCTATCAAGTAGGCGGTAGTAAGTCACGATGAAACTTCGTCACCAGCAGCAGCTGGAGTACTACTAGTACGTGTATTGTCCGTTTATATCGTGCACGGCTGCAAGGACAAATAAAGGAGACTTCCAAAGACAGCTGTCATGGAACCTCATGCGCCAGGCCCCCTCGTTGAAGACGGTGCAATAAATTTACCACTCCCAGGAGAGAAAATATCCTGCATACCATGAGATGAGCTCTCAGATAAAAAAGCTGGTCTATCGAGCATTCTCGTGCCTGGAGTTGGCGAGCCAAACTTCGACAGTACGGAAGCCGATCCATTCGAGAACAAGAAGGCAAGAAGGGAGAGGGAAGTCAAGGGTCTGTTGGACAAGGTATGCTTAACGTCTGGCTCGCTCCTGAATGATGCTGATAGGGACTGTCCATCAATTTAGATTCAACCGGACATGATCACACTCGATCCCGATTTCGTCGGGTCCCTTGCTCCAACAACAAAATTAACGACTGCTGTCAATGACACGCATAATGTTCCCTTTGCTCGTCTTTCTCGCCTCGAGCGACTACGTGTCCAAGGCAAAGCGGATGAAACAGAGCTCGTTGATGACGAAGAGGACGCTGCTGAAGGCGACGGCGACAAGAATGACAAACCGCAGTCACGAGCGGAGAAGGAGAAGCGGAAAATGCGCGGCAAGGGTAAGAGTGTCAAAAGGTATGATTTTATGTGAGATATTGCGCAGCCTATCACTCATGGCTTCAAATGTCCAGATACCTCCGGAAGCAGCGCAAGAACGTCATCGATCCCACTGCGGTAAGCCTCAGTCATTCACCCGGATCATTGATCGTGTGCTCATGTTTGTGTGTCACGCGGATATAGGTCGCTATTCGTGCGAAACTGGAGAAGCAGCGGGAGGAAAAGCGCGTGGCGAAGGCGATCGAGAAGGGCCAGATAGAGGCACGCAAACCATCAGCGCTTGATCGATTTAGACGACCGTGATGGGATTTGATCCTTGAAACAAAAATATACATGCAACACCTTCCGTCCTTTGGATGGCTGATGCTGACGTGGTGGCCTGGGCGGGCTCCATAAGTATCGGTCATCGCTCTCCGTCCGATCAATCGCCTGAACCTACACTACCACCTGAACCACTGGCTCGGGAGTTGTTATGAGTTGTTACAAAGCTGTAACGCGCTGGCAGCGCGATGAGATACTTCGAGCTATCGAGAAGATCGATATTCACAATGACATGCACCTCTCAACTTCCGTCTTACGGGAGAAAGTTGACAGAATACACTGAGCAGTGGGGAATGATATGCTCGCGAAGTTGCCACATCGTACGTCCTATTTTACGAACATTATGGCGCAAAGGTGGTGTGCATCACCGTGCATCGATGTATCACAATGAAATCAATTTATTTGCAAATCAGCAGATCGAGCAAACATCGGTCCTTCAAAGCTTCACCCGACTACAAGAAGAAATAGTATCGTGCCGAATAACAGGCTTGGAATTTTGAATGACGAATCCTTTGAAGTCTGTTGAAATACCAATCCTTGTTGTATACCGACCACTTCACAACGGCACGCGAATACTACTTATACTACATCAACAGAGATTTCTGCATCACGGTGTCCCTTCTTCTCCGACATGGAATCTTCGTCTCTGTGTTCGCCTTCGATGGCCGGTGTAATGTTAGCTACGGGTCCATTGAACCAATGCACGCCTCCATACACCGGGCAATAATACCAGGAAATCGCAAGGAACATGAACCCTCCAAGTACCACAACTGTATAGTTCATCTCTTGTGCAGTTGTTTGTGGAGTCGCGGGAAAGAAGAAAACGAAGATCATGAAGACCATCCACGTCACAGCGATCGCCGCGATCGGAAAGCTCTGCACGGGGATATTAGCTCAAGAATATATCCCTACCGACCGACTCACCAGTTTCCCAAGGTGGAATGGGCCGGGTTTGAAATCGTTCTTGAACGCGAATCGGGTTGTGATGGGCGTTATGTAAGAGATATACGAGGCAGTGACAGCAATTGTGAATACCGCATCGATGGCCTGTGTGCTCACGAACGCCAGGAGTCCAATTGCCAGAACACAGACGGCGTCGAACCAAACTGTATTGACTGGCGTTTTTGTGTAGCCATTGATCCGGTAAAGATATCGTGAAAATGGGAGGGCTCCATCACGGGAAAATGCGAACGTCTGCCGAGAGCCGACCAGGAGGGCGTTCGATGCCACCATGTACCTACTCGGTGATTAGGCTATGAATGCGCCACACGCCACAAAACGTACTGCGCTGAAATAATAAGACACCAGAGAGCCAAGGTCACTCTCTGCCCGAACGAATTGTACAATATCTGCGCCATAGGCTGGCCTAATAGGGCTGTTTAAGATGCCGCCAAGATCAGTGCCCATGCAAAAGGCAAGGGAGACGTTGATTCCTGGATAATAAGAGATGCCATCAATATCAGACTGACACGTCGCTCCACATACCTAAACCCAAGACGGCTGACAAGGCAATGGAACTGGTCTAACTGAGGTAAACACAGCAGTTGGTCATTTTCTAGTGTTACGTACGATTGCCCATGGTATTGCCGTAGCGGCATTTGAAGCCTCCTCGCACATATGGACGCTAGCATCATAACCCCCTGGTGGGTTAAAATTGGTGATGAACTCACAATTCGGGGGAAGATGGTCTAACCTATTGTATAGAGAGGAGCCATTAAGCTCAAGATAAACGCGAATCCAGATGGCCAGCCGGCCACTAAAACTAACCATGAGCTGCAATTGCAACCAGAAGACGATACATACAGTTCGTGAAACCCCCTAGTGCAAAACTTGCACTATTTCGGAATTCTGGGGGCGTTGCGATCGGAAGCGCGATAATAATTATGAAGCAGAGGCTGTCGGAGGATCTGAATCAATGACCATGGACGAATATACAACGCCTACCACACATTCACCAACGTGTACAGTTTCTGCAGTCGTGCCAAGACTTTGGTACCGAGGCTCACGAGGACGGCATGTGACAACACCAAAGCCGCGTATATACCGCTGCGACAACCATTATGAAAGTGTCGCATCAGGAAGAGGGCGGGCTTACTAGAGCGTCTCGTTGGTGGTCGCATATGGCTGACCAGAGGCAATACTGATTGCTGCTGTGATTTGGACCGCGCAAGCCCAGTTTACGGAAGCTAGCCCCACGCGATCAGAGTCGGACTGTTGAAAGAATGGCCATCGTCTTACCGATTGCAGTGATAAACTCTATGGTGTTCGCGTCTGCAGATGTCACGACGAGCTGCGTATCAATCAAAATGCAAGACTTACAACCAACTATCCATGACAGAAAATTGCGGCACCGCGGAGAAGCAAGTGAGTAGGTCCAATAGTATAACTAGACTTTGTTGAGTCACGTATGAAACAGCGACGGAGTCGAGGACATAGTACACCACCAGAAGTAGGCGCTGCTGACGCGAGCTCTGCCAGTGCCAACCCGATGCACATGATAAAAGGGCTAGCAATCGCCCACTGCGCATGGGGAAAGTGAGATCTTTACACAACAGTAATCTTCACATATAATTCTTACCCCCCAAACCATAGCGAAAGTCCCACCATTTGGTATGGCATAAAAGAGTACGGCGCTAAATTGGTTTTTATCAGTAAAGTGATGTCAATAGGCTTGCGCCATAATAATGGCGGCTGACGTTATAGAAGGTACCACTCCTATAAAGCTGAATGCAAGTCCAGCCACCTGTAGAACCGCTATTAGATCATGTCGTGTACACGAACGAGTGACGAGTTTGCATCAAGCTCACCTCTAGCGGAGTAAACTCCCTGAAAAACTCCTGCTTGTATCCTAGGTTGGCTAGAACCGTGTCATCCGCGCTTGGTTGCAGGAGCAACTTCGACATCGCAGGAGCTTTCGTGGCCATATTGTACGGTTGCAAGTAAACCACTTCAATATGACCCTGAGCCTACAACTTACACAACCCGTATAAAAACCGCAAGGAATCAGGAATTACTACGCCTAGCAAAAGTTGATCCACGTTATGACCGAGCACTCCTGATAATCAGCTGAAGGTGCATATGGAAGCAAGACTACTTATCTGCGATCCGGACGAAAATCGTTTGTCCTAGGTTATGGTTCGAGCCAATTGCAAGGAGGGAGTGTTATCGCGGATGCTTCGAGGGAGATGGCGGGTCTATCGCCACGGGAAACCTCCTTCACCACTCATCGGACACGTAGTACGTATGCGAGCGCTCTTCTTGGCTCTGAGATCTTTTCGCGGAGGAGTTGTACTTACCTTGATGTCGGATGACGTTTGCGCATGACTCAATTGCGGCGTCATCCAGCATGACCGTATCGATGATCGGTATGATACAGTTTTTCGGCACTCTTCCCCTCTCTTCCCTTAGTCTTGAACCGACTGATCTTACTCGCAAAGTCCTCCGAAAGCTTTCTATCGAACACGATGGACTCACCCGCAGGCTAGCCTTCTAAATGACTTCATTGGATGGTGGTGGAGTCCCAGTTTGTTGTTTTTCTTCTTTTCTTACACGGATAAATTGGCGTAATCATCGATGCAGTGAAAGTCGTAAACTGCTGTCAACGTTGCACCAAGCACTGTCATGCGTGTGCGTGAGATCTCATATGCGTTTTAGCGAGATTACATAAGATGTTCTCCTGCTTCTCGAGTTCAACTTCTTCGAGCCCGTACAAATTATAAACACGGCCATATGCGGATCGATCATCGATGTAGAACGGCGGGTGCTATACTTGACTACCTTGGCATTTTGTAATTTCGTAGCACGCTTCGTCTCAAGCTTGTCTCATGCGGCATCTTCATAGATCTAAGTACGACCTGGTCTCGAAATAAAACTAGTCCATAATGCACACAGTCATGTAAGCCAAAATCCCAGACAGGAATGCTATCAAGAACTTCATGCGCCAGGCTCCCTTGTTGAAGACGGCGCAATAAATTTACCACTCCCAGGAGAGAAAATATCCTGCATACCATCAGATGAGCTCTCAGATAAAAAATGACATGCTTACCATGATCATTCCTCTGGAAATCAGCCGGATCGCAGCTCTGCTCTCCCACAGGGGGTATATCACGACTGCGAACGCCGATAGGAATGTCCAAGCAATACCGACTATCACCCATACCGAAAAGCCGGTAACGCTGTAGATCGTCTGCGCGAAAAATAGGGGGAGCGGGATGAGTATCATCAGTACCAAAGTCTGTAGAACGAGCAAGTAGCATGAGTAGCTGAGCGGTTATAAGAAACAATGAAGCACGAACAAGTACTATTGATGCTCTGGCAGCGAACTTAAATGCCTTATTTAGGCCAACTGGATCCAGCTCACTGTCGACTAGCGCTTCATTCGTCACGGATGACACTGATATGTCTGCAACTTTCTTCTCGTCTTCTGCCTCTTCTGATTCGTCGTTGGCCCTGTTACTTGCGACGGCGGCACTGCGATTATTAATTGCACGAGTCGAGACAAAATCGTAGTCCTCTGGCCACTACAGGGTTTATCAGCTCGTGATTTCAAGGATGAAGCCATTCGCGCACAATCAGTGAAGCAGCAGTTGAGATGATGGCGCCGACACCAATCGATGCAAGGTTTCCTGCGAGCATTTCATAGTTTCCTATTAATAGGTCAATTCAGCTACGCATCAGTATTGAGGTTGTCGTTTTTCTAACCTCCGCTCGTCTGGTCACGCAGTGAGGTCAAAAGCGAAAAGATGGGAAAATAAGAGACGTACGGTGACATTGATGACTTTATCGTTAAGGGCAGAGGTGGTAACAAGCCATGCAATAATACCCGCGGCAAAACCAACGAGCGAACCACCAACGCAGCCCACTTTGCTAGCCTTTTTCCAGGTAATGCAAAGGGCAATCGGGCAGACAGCAGATCCGAGGATCACTCCCATGAATGTCTACAAACCGTGTCAGTCACAGTGCGCAGTACAGATAAAGGCACTAACATAGAGCCAACCCATGGACACTCCAATGTAGTAGAAAATAACACCGGCGATACCCATGACAAGGGCAAAAATGACAACCTACTCACGATAATTGATGAGTGAGTTATATTTGCCTGAAGGAAAAAATGTATACCCCAGCAGTGGCTCATGCGTAGAATCTGTTGTTCTGTTGCCTTCGGATTGATATATCTCTATAATCAACGGTAAGCGATTTTGGCGCTGAACGCTGGATAGGGACTAACCACATAGACATCATAAGTCAAAATGGAAGAGACTGCGATAAGCTCCGCACTCGTAGCACTAGTCACAGCCAGGAAGAGGACAATGAGAAGTGCAGCTGCACCCGATTGCCCGAGCAACGTTGCGGCGGCCACCGAAGCTGGAAGACCTTGTGAGATGGCATCCTGTGAGAGCGGCGCAAGTAGGGGGATGAAATTGCTTGATAGTGGATCTTGTGATGATGAGTTGGCGGCGGGTACCGCAGAAAGAGCCACTGCAGCAAGCCCGAGCGTTGTCGAGAATGCGAACGGAATAGCGAACCTGGGCATAGATCATAAATGCTGGTATATACCGGCAAGGACACGTCAACTCACCATGCCAAGCCACCAATGAGGTACGCCTTGACAGTCGTGGAAGGTCTGCTGGCAATGGCGCGTTGCCAGTATGCCTGGTCCTGAAAGACAGTCGCGAAGTTGCCAATGAGGTTAATAACACCGAAGATGAGACCGTTTTTGGAGCGGAGAGTGAGGTACGAGCCACCAGCATTACCAGCTACAGGTGAGAGCTGGGATACCTCAGACAGTAGATAGTGCATGTGTCTAATGGAGCCAATGGAGCCCGAGGTTGCGTATACGGTAAACGCAAACGTCAAAATGATGGCGAATAGGACGGTTGTATGCGTGCTGAGAACAAGAGGATGGGTCAGGGGACATGGTATACGTGACATCACCACGTACTAATCGCAAAGCAGTGTGGAACGCATTCCACCAACGACAACATAAATAGCAACACCAAGTGGGATGAGGAAACATGCAGCAATCGTGCTCATCCCAGTCAAGCTCGTCACAGTAGCCGAACCACCCAAGACAAGCATTGAAGACACGATTAGGTTTGTTGCGAAACCGAAAACCATGAAAACAAGATGTGCTGTAGTTCCCCACCGTGTTCCAACAATCTCAAGCCATGTGTGCGCATAGGGGGCATTAAGTTTTAACTTCGCAGCAAGCTGAGCGAACAAGAGGACCTGTACGGTCGCACCTGCTGCATACCACCATGGACCCGAGATACCATATCTGTAGCCGACTGCACTAGATTGGAGCTAAGTGATATTCCACACTAAGCTGCATGTGGATATGTATGTTGAATATGGACACACCAGCGTTGCTGCCCACGTCCAAGCAGAGACGATGCCAGAGGCAATGAGCCCAGGCTTCACTGAGCGTGAAGCAGACGAAAACTCCTCGGAATCTTTGGGAGAGACACCTGTGTAGCGTGCCTGTATGGCGGTCAAACCCAGCATAAAAGCACTGAAGAACAGTCCGATTCCTGGATGTCTTCAGCGATGGCAGAAGATAGATTACAAAGTACCACCTTACCGACGACTGTGTGACAAGGTTACTGGACGTCAGTGTTGAAATATAGGAAACAGAAACTAACTCACCGACGCCATAGCCTGCGCCTTGGGGAAGAACTTCACTGGTCGACATAAGACTCAAGGGATTCAGAAAGAAGCTAGACCTTACCTCATTCATAGTGGTTTATATATCGTACCTCAAAGCTCTTATCACTGTGATGCAGTGCCGGCACCGGGCACAGGCAAGGCACGGGAGCTACTTCATTCACACAAACGTCGGGTCAAGCCAAGCCCGCGGCATTTATGTCATAACTTTGATAAGCGCAAATCGCAGATTCGCTATATGAACAAACAAAGGACTTTTCTGGACAAGGTTTGAGATCTGACTTACCAACATTTGCCTTTTCGATCTAAGGTCTGCAATCCGGCCTATAGCGGATCAACGCAATGTGATGTCAGTGGCAATCATTATCGGAAGCAGCTGCAATATCACTCGAATCCTACTCACTAGCTTTACAACTAGAGTATGAGTGAGTTGTGATCTTTGTAGGATCTATGCACGCGCAGTGTAAATTGTTCAAAATTGCAACATCTTGGGAAAAAGCTATCGTGCAGTCAACAGACAGTATCAGCAGGTCACATGGCACTTTGTTCCCGAGTGGTGACGTTACTCGAGGAACAAGTGCCATGTGGCCCATCTGTGCTTCGCTCCTGCAAAGTTGCTTCGGATACTGCTGCTCTCTATTGTTCACGAATAGGTCAACACGATCAACAGCTGTCTAAGCGTTAGTTTTGTCACTTATACGTCACCTTCGGAATGTAGCGAGGACAAGCAAGGTGACATTCGGCATCCGCCTAGTACCTCCACTGGTCTCATCTTACGAGCTCACGTACGCAGCTGGGGACTGGAGTCTGGGTCCTGGGAGGTGGAAAAACAGATGTCGAGTCGAGCAGGAGGCTAGAGCAAAAAAGTATGACTGGAGCGTGATTCGAACACGCGCCCTTTCGGACTAGATCCTGATTCTAGCGCCTTAGACCACTCGGCCATCCAGCCGTGTGTTGTAGGTGCTGCACAGATGTGATGGGGTCGGTCTGGTCTCCGACTCTGTTGGTTATCAGTGATCTGAAAAAGCCAATGTTTGTCACATCCAACCCATATATCCCCTACAGCCGCAGTGTAATCATACAGGATGTCAACCGAAATCACATCATACTTATTTCGAATATGGGCAGTCCGCGACTCCTCAGTTGTAATGTTTCACCACAATACCCTCAATGACCTCTTCTTCGACATTGTGATTCATTCCCTTCTTGAGATCAGACTTACCATACGTCGTCGTCCTTCCCTTCCTCCACGTAGCGCATAGCGGGGCATCCTCATCAAGACACCGGCGCTGGATGCCGATGCTCTGGAGCACCGGGCTCTCCACATACGGCAGTAAGCGAATGTTGTCGTCTGGCATCAGAAAGTAGAATACGCCCAGAGGGTCGTAGTTGCGCTGATCCTCAGGGGGTTGGACAACGCGGTGAATCGTGGGTTTATAATACCCGCCACTGAAGAATCCCATCATGTCACCTGTGTTGATGACCTGGGGACGGAGCGTCAGGTTTGTGATTGTAACGGTAGTTCACTCATTTGAGTACCAAAGCATTGTCAATATGGCGGACCCATTTCCATCTGCCGTCTGAAGCTTGAATTCGCAGGCCTCCGACAGGTTGGCTCCACAGAATGGTGATGCTGCCAAAGTCTGCATGGTTGTGGCAAATACGGGTAAGTAGAAAAATAAAGTATGCCTGTGTGTCCCTTCAGTCAGACATTCTTGGATCTCTCTTCTTCCTCCTTTGAGCGCCTATAACTTCAGAAAGGTTGATAGAGTTAACAAGCAGCTACGAGTAAGACTCAGACACCTGCTATTTCATAAATCTGACTACGCACATGCCCGTCAATGTATGACTCGATGTAGGAGAACAAGACCAACCTCCGGTTTCTCCTGTGCCGTCAAAGTTGTGTTTCTCCACTAGAGTCTCCTCAGGCAACTCGAGGCTTAACGCGATCAAACTGTATGAGGTCGCTCATATAAGATAAAATATGAACGAGAAGTTCGCCACGAAACTAACCGAAGAATTGGGTGGGCAACATTGAAGTGATTGTGTCGGACGAAGGCATCGACTTCTGTAAGGAACGGACGCAAGGCCTGAGGATGCGGACGCTTTGTAACATCCTTGTCAACTGTCGGAAGTGTAAAACGCGCCGATCACAAAAAAATTGTAACACCTACTTCCATAGTGCTCGATCTGATCGAGGATGCGATTCTCCGTGCCAACTTTCTGAAAGACAAGCGATAAGGACAAGTTTCACAATGTTGTTCCTTGCTAGAATATGACATACCCAGGATTGACGACCTTTGAAACCTACAAAGTACCCGATTTTCTCGATGTCCCCGGTATATGTCTTCATTTCATCCGGAGGGACAACAGCAAAAGGGACGTCAGCTATATCAAAGATCCTGTCACGCTACAACAACACTTCAGAGACCATAGCACGAGTCACGAGCACGAGCCCTACCTGGGCCTGGTTATAACCATGGTTGATAACATAGACAAAGCCGTGGGTGCGCAGTGCATCTCGAAGTTGTGGATAGAGCTCTGCCCGTCCTTCGGGTGTTTGGGCCCTGGAAAGGTCAATGATAGTCAGGTCCGCGAATTCTACTATATGCTGAGTTGTCAGCTAGACATCTTATATCGATCAGATAGTTCCTCACAGTCCTCCTTTGTTGCCGGAGGCGGGATATAGCGTCCACACTCGGGCAAGGTCAAGTTAGGCATGATGGTTACGGGGGAAAATACCTTTAGCAGAGGAACTCCACTACCACCGCTTTTCAAAGACGAAATAGAAGTGATCCACGTTGGGCAGTAAGGTATCGCCCAAGCAGCCTCGACGGCAAGCCTGGCCCCAGGCTGGAGCGCTCGGTGTCGTTAAGCATGGCCATTGATCGAAGCACTTCACGTGCATACTCGTCCCATTTGAACTCTTATATCTCGTTCTGCGCGCAGCGTAACTTCCCTGTTAATTCGCCTCCGGATACTCTATCATACTACGTCACTGAAGTTCATCAGAAATGGTTTTCACGCGGCAGAAGAAACAATGCCGGTAATCGGTGGTGGTGGTGGTGGTAGTGGTAGTGGTAGTATTAGAATTAGTTATCGAGTTGGTTGTCGTTCTTCGAAGAGGTGGATGTCAATTAGGGAATCAAACTGCAAGTGACGCAGGGAGCGGGGTAAGAATTTGCAGCCATGTGCGGAAACTTCCGACATTAAATCAATGAAGGTCGCATCCCTGGAATTTAAACCTATAGTACGCCAATGGAGTTGGAGATCTTACTTGTACCATAGGTTTCGTGCCATGGTCAACCGACGGATCAGTCAAAAATGAACGAATGCACACTTCATCTGTTGGATCATGGGTGGGACTTCGAAGATACCTGTGGAGCTCTCGGTGTACCGTGACGGTCTTGTGAAGCAGCTGCCTTCGCGGATAAAGTTCGAGGGAGATGGCGGGTCCATCACCACGAGAAACCTCAATCACCACACATCGGACACGTAGTACGTATGCGCGAGCGCTCTTCTCGGCTCTGAGACCTTTTCGCAGAGGAGTTGCACTTACCTCAATGTCAGATGAAGTTTGCACATGACTTGCGGTGCCATCCAGCATGACATCGTTATCAGTTTTTCGGCATTCTTCCCTCAATCTTGAACCAGCTGGTCCTACTCACAAACTCCTCCAAAAGCTTTCTATCGAACAGGATGAAACTCGCCCGCAGGAATTCATTGAACGCTGGCCTTCTAAAATGAATCGGGTGATGGTGAAGTCCCAGTATAGGTGAAGGGCGTCAGACACGATCTATAGAGATTGCAGGGAGTTGCGTCCCACCCTCAAGGACATCACTTCCACAAACGCTGTAAAGGCTGCATTCACTGTGCAGTGTCAACTGATGTATGTGAGATCTTATATGATAACCGAGGTTGAAATGTTTTCCTGCTATAGCTAGTAGCATATGCAGATCGATGTTAGGAACACCCGCCGTTCTACACTTGAATCACCACCGTGGCATGTCGAAATTTCGTAGCACGCTTCGTCTCCAGCTTGTCTCATACTATGCAGCATCCTAATTCTTCATGGATCTAAGTATGACCTGGTCTCGAATAGAAATAATGCACACAGTCATGCAAGCCAAAACGCCAGACGGGCACAAAGTTAGTAAATCATACAGGATGTCAACCAAAATTCGCGTATTTGGGCTGGTCCACGACTCCTCAGTTGTAGTGTTTCACCACAATACCCTCAATGACCTCTTCTTCGATATTGTTTTCCATTCCCTTCTTGAGATCAGACCTACCATACGTCGTCGTCCTTCCCTTCCTCCACGTCACACACAGCGGGGCATCCTCATCAGGGCACCGGCGCTGGATGCCGACGTTCTGGAGCACTGGGCTTTCAACATACGGCAACAAGCGGACATTGTCGTCTGGCATCGAAAAGTAGAATACGCCCAGACGATCGTAGTTGCGCTGGTCCTCAGGAGGCTGGACGACGCGGTGAATCGTAGGTTTATAGTATCCACCACTGAAGAAGTCCATCATGTCGCCTGTGTTGATGACCTAGGGGCGGAACGTTCAGGTTTGCGATTGCTACAGTAGTTTACTCGTTCGCGTACCAAAGCGTTATCAATGTGGCGAACCCATTTCCATCTGCCGTCGGGAGCCTGAATTTGCAGGCCTCCGACAGGTTGGCTCCACAGAACGGTGATGCTGCCAACGTCTACATCGTTGAGGTTGCAGATAAGGGCAAATAGAAAAATAAAGTATACCTGTGTGTCCCTTCAGCCAGACATTCTTGGATTTCTCCTCTTCCTCTTTCGTGCGCCTGTAACTTCAGAAAGGTTGATAAAGTTAACAAACAACTATGAGCAGGAGCCACTTGCTATTTCATAAATCTGGCTGCACATATGGCCATCAGTATGGGACTCAAACCAAGAGAACAAGACCAACCACATGTTTCTGCCGTGCCGTCAAAGTTGTGTTTATCCACTAGAGTCTCCTCAGGCAACTCGAGGCTTAACGCGATCAAGCTGTATGAGATCGCTTACTATAAGATAATATCAACAAAGGGCTCGCTACGAAACTAACCGAAGAATTGGGTGGACAACATTGAAGTGATTATGTCGGATGAAGGCATCGACTTCTGGCAGGAACGGACGCAGGGCCTGAGGGTGCGGACGTTTTGTGACATCCTTGTTAACTGTCGAAAGTGGTAAAAGCGCCTATCATACGAACAATTGTAACACCTACTTCCATAGTGCTCGATCTGATCGAGAATGTGGTTCTCCGTGTCGACTTTCTGAACGACAGTGATAAGGACAAGTTTCACACATATTGCTTGCTGGAATATGACACACCCAGAATTGACGACCTTTGAAACCTGCATAGTACCCGACTTTCTCAATGTTCGCAGTGTATGTTTTCATTTCATCCGGAGGGACAACAGCGAAAGGGACGTCAGCTATATCAAAGATCCTGTCACGCTGCAACAGTACTTCAGAGATCATAGAACGAGTCACGAGCACGAGCCCTACCTGGGCCTGGTTATAACCATGGTTGACAGCATAGACAAAGCCGTAGGTGCGCAACGCATCTCGAAGTTGTGGATAGAGCTCTGCCCGTCCTTCGGGTGTGTGGGCCTTGGAAAGGTCAATGATAGCCAGGTCCGCGAATTCCACTACACGCTGAGTCGTCAGCCAAACATATCATATCAATCAGATAGTTCCTCACAGTCCTCCTTTGTTGCCGGAGGCGAGATATAGTGCCCACACTCGGGCAGGGTTAAGCTGGGCATGTCTCGCTAGATTGTTATGGAAGAAAGGAAAGCCTGATACCTCGGGCAGAGGAAGAGCACCTCCGCCATCGTTTCTCAAAGACGGCATAGAATTGACCCACGTGTAATAGATAAGGCATCAGAAATAGATATATGGTACTGTGACCTACCCGGAAAGTCAGAGATTTGGCCGGTCTGGAACTATGGGGTCACGTCTAGGGCCAAAGTCTTGGCCAAAGTTGGGACAAAGTATGGGGCCCTGCGGCAAGCGGAGTTTAATGCTAGATTGGTGAGCCCAGCATGTTGCTCATTGTCCCAGGACCTACCCACATCCATCATGCTTCACCTAACCAACCAATTCGCCGTGCGCCCATACTTGGCCCCAGACCGACCGTTTCAGAGAAGTCCTCCGAGTCCTCGCCCTACCGGGAATTACTTGCGACCATGTGATCTGAGACTAGTACTGGTATAGTAGTTGAATCACTTGAACAAGTTGAAGTTCCTGAACATGCCACTCTCTGGAGGAGTTGCGAGGTAGCACATCTGACCTTCGCACTGACGCGGTGCAAATGATTGAACTAAGATTCATGGCGGTAGGAGTGTGATGAGGCTCCATTGAAATTATCGTTATTATCATCGACGTCCATAGCCCTATGGCACCGGTGTCGCGACCGACGAGGTCAAACTAATATTGCAGATTGTCAGACGTTGTGCTTGAGAAGTACGCGAAGTTGCGGCCAGCGAAATCGGAAAGCAAAGGGGAATGTGCCGAGCACAAGAGCAGCGAGTAACAGTGACACGAGTTTGACACGAGTTATATATTATGTAGACGCCCATCCAGTGTGAACACTGTATTCGGTACAAAGTACAGCTTGGGCCTCGGCCTACGACCACCAACCGAATCCGATTCACATTCTTTCACCCTTCGTCACCTACGAGGCTGATTGTAAAAGCATGGAGAACGAGGATCTGGGGTATGATTACATTGTCCTCAGTGTCGCAATATCTGCCTTACTGATCTTCTTGCAACGTGACCGTCTGTAGGGTAGAGCCTGAGGACTTTCCAGACGATTTAACACCCTTTATTACTCGAACAACTGTGGACCATGTTAGCGGAGGTGGATTTGGCGATGTCTGGAAATGCAATTACAATGCAGATGGTATTTCAGCCTTCGTTAGTCCATGTGTTGGATTCGAATCTACCGTGCAACTGGCTGACTCGGATGGGCCGTTGATCGATAAGGTTGCGGTCAAGGCCTTCAGGTTTCCAGAGCATTATGATTTGGAGACAATCAATAGGGTAAGCGATGTGCACGAGAACTGCATATTATATATAAAGTTCGTGCTTCTTTGTATGATACAGAAAATCAGCCGAGAAATTGGTATTTTGAAGATTCTACGCCATAACAACATTGTACCGTTGTGGGGTATAACGACAGGATTTGGACGGATGCCAGAGTTGCGCTGCTTGGTATCTCCGTGGATGCCAAAAGGCACATTGAATACCTACCTAGCATCTAACCAAGACGATCTATCAGACCTGGACCGTTCACGTATGGTGAGCAGAATTCTCATCACATCCTTTCACTTTTCAAGACTCACCTGAAGTTGGAAGCTGGAGGATGTCAGCGCTGGACTTCGTTACTGTTAGTTTTAATTTATCTTCTCAAGATGTTCGAGTAGTAACCTACTCTTGGTGCAGTGCACTCGGTGCCTGTTATGCACGGAGACATAACAGGGGTGAACCTGAAACTACTGAGGCATTCTTGAAAACTAACAAACCTACAGGCGAACATACTAATTGATGAGGGCGGCCATGCGAGGCTGATTGATTTCGGTCTTTCTACCATCGTCCAACCCCTTCTCGGCCTATCGCACTTGGCTGTGACATCTATACACCCAGGTGCAATCCGCTATGCAGCACCAGAACTCGTTCTTACAGACGATGTCCGTGACTTGGGGTCTTTGGAAAAAACTGATATATACTCTTTTGGTTGTGTAATGCTTCAAGTGAGTTGGTGGTTTGAGTCCCAAAATGTTTCCCTGAGGACATTGGACAGATTCTCTCGGGTCGGCACCCCTGGTCTGAAATCAAGTTTGGAAGGCCGGAATTGCGCATTCCTGTTATATTATTCGAAGGTCGCGGACCACAGCGCCCCAACGGCCAACCTGCAATAATAGACTCAGATTGGAACTTTATTCAAAGGTGCCTGCAATTCCGACCCGAACTTCGACCCTCAGCAGATGAGGTACTTGGCTTTGTCATGCATAGGTTTTGCTCCTCAGGTAAGCCTGCATGGTTCGTGGTGCTTCGTTGACTATCCATTTACATGTGCTTCAAGGTTCTTCTGGGCCACCTGATGATTCTTCCGATGATGTGCAAGATGGCTTCCTTGGAGCTTCCTTGCAAGGTGGTTCTGGTGACTCGGACGCAATAGAGAAACCTCCAGACGTTCCACCACTCCACTTTGGTCATGAGCTGGAGACTTTAACCACGGCCATGCATAAGTTGGCTACTTCAGGTAATCTTGCACATTTTGTATTGCAATAGACTTATAACTACTTAGATAATGACTTATCTGAGTCGTCCACTGCACCGGGGCGTGTAAGTTATCAATCTTGCGCATCATTGAGACTAATCGGTGGTTCCAGAATGTTCCTTCTACGCCTGAAGGAGTTCGAAGGGCACTCCTTGTTGGTGTAGCAAAAGTGGACGGTTTCCCCAAGCTCCCTCAAGTGCACGAGGATGTTGTGAAAATGAAGGAATTCCTTATTAGTATGTCCATTTTATGACTGGAACTTTGTTGATTGATTCACTGCCGCAGCCCGTGGCTACCTGCCTGAAAACATCGTACTTATGATGCATCATGATAGTCTCGCGGATAACTTGTATCCCAGCAAAACAAACATGGTAAGCATCCTAAAGTACGTATTACCCATAGCCTATCTGATCGTAGAGCGAAGCTGCGCGAGATTGACCTTATGGTCCAACGTACATCCCAATACGATCAGAATTTCTTCTACTGTAAGTAAGCTCTTACGATACTGTAACACAAGCGTGTTTACTTTTGAGCGCCAATGATCCACCAGACAGTGGTCATGGAAATCAAGTTACTTCCAAACATAACTCTGAACCCGACAACCAGGATGAAGGTATTCTACAATCCTTGTTCCTTTAGTGCATGCTAATTTCTTCGATGTAGCTATCCTCACCTACACGGGGAAGCGCGTCATCGATAACGTAAGCCCCGGGTCATGAATTGTTGTCCGGTTCGTGACACTGAATGATCCCAAGGTGTTAAAAAAACACCTCGTTGATCCATTACCGCGAGGCGCCAGGCTTTTCGTGCGTATTCCTATTTGATTTCTAACGACTTACAAACAATGTCGTTCTGTGAACAGGCGCTCTGGGATTGTTGCCACTCCCAAACAGTGTTGGGTACGTAGGTCCACAGCTCGTGGTGCCTTACTGATCATCGACTTACATGAGTTTCAAGATTCTTCTAGACCGCCTGACGATCCTCTCGATGATCCACAAGATGGCTTCCCCGGAGCTTCCTCGTACGGTGGTTCTGGTGGCTCGGACGCAACAGAACAATCTCCCGACATCCCACCATCCCACCCTAACCATGAACTGACGACTTTAACCACTCCCATGCATGAGTTGTACACCTCAGGTAACGCTGCACATTTTGTCTCGCTTTTCTGATCATCGACTTACGACTACTCAGGCAATGAGTCCTCCAATACTCTGGAGCTTGTAAGTTATCAATATTCTGACCGTGCATCGCTGCGACTAATCAGCGTTTGCAGCGCGCTCATTCTCTTGAAGAGACATTTCAGTGTATGTGGGGCGGTCCATATGGGTTACATTGTAACGACTTGATTCGTGGCCACGATCTCCAATCTCACCTACGTGAAGCTCACAGAATTCATGGCTCGGACAAATTGCGGGTCGAGTGCAAATGGAGTTATTGTAGTAAGGTGTTCAACAAACAATCGCTCTCGAGGCATGTGGAAGAGACTCATATGGGGATTGTACACCTATGCGACTGCGGGAAGACGTTCTCGCGTAGAGACACCCTCAGCAAACACAAGAAGCGTTGCCCGGGTTAGCAGTAGTTTGTTGACATGGGTAGACGCCAAGGTGTGCCCAGGCTGGTTGGAAGGTTTTTACCTGAGTCATTATATACAGCGAGTCTTGGGGGAGATCCTTCTCCGGGACGCGATTCAGAAGTGACCAAGCAACACGGACGCAATATCTACACTAGATAGTGAATCCATGTCCTCACGAACTTGACGCACCAACCAAAGTATGAAGTAACTTAAATAAACTGGTCATCTGTTAGTCAGTTTTGGTGGTTCAACTTTGCACTTTGGATAACTGTGCAATGAATTATAGCTGTTATCGACAAAACTGGAAGCATATGAGAGTTGAGTACTTGAGTACTTGAGTAGTGTCATTCAGGTGCTGCAAATACACAAGCACAAAACGCCGTTAATATTGTGGTAACAACGAAATGAGTATTACTATGTAGGTATATGCTAACGCGTGTACGTGTAAATATACGTCGATGAATTATCAAAGAGGGTCGGAAGCATAGAAATCACCTAGCATAGCATACACCCACCTCGTATCTTCACCGGATGTCTCGAAAACGCATACATCCACCACATTAATCATACTGCCGCATGGTTGCCTCCAGCGCATCAGCATCCATATCAAAAGACACATCAAACGACGAGTCCGCACCCGCCTGCACCACCTTGATCCCCCTCATCACCATCATCGTTACTGTCGTCCTTATCCAGCTCAGGCGTCGAAGTCGGCGGGCTCTCAGGAGTCTGAACGACCCGCTTTGATACGGGAACGGGTTTCGGGTTGGATTTAGCGAGCAATGGAGGCTTGAAGGGCGGAAGCGTCGTTTGCATTGGTCCCTTCCCTTGTGAAGCCGCATAGGGCGACTGCGTGGTAGCGTAGCGCGATTGGGACGAAGGAAACCCGGCATTAGGGAGGTTGTGTAGCCGGCGCATGCCGAGCGGTGGGGGACATCGCTGACTTGTTGGGGGTGCCACAGGAGGGCGCACATACGTTGACTGGGGTATCTTTTCTAAAGATGCTGAGAATGTGAAGGAGAACGGAGTTGTAAGAACTTTGGAGGAAGGCGCAAACCCAGATTTTGAGGAAGAAGCCGTAAGACGACTGGTGGAGGAAACCAGGCCAGTACTGGGCGCTCTGCCAACCATGCGCTTCGGGGGTGGTACGATTTCGTCTACATACATGGAGAAAGAATCATTTGGAGCGAAGCTACCTAGGGAATCGGTGAAAGTGCTGCCCTCGAGATCGGTATCTCGGTCTGAGTCTGACGTCATCTGGATGTGACTACCATTATCTCTAGAAAGCTTAACGGTAGGTTTGATATAGCAGAGCTCAACGATCTACTGATTGTACTTCCCCGCGGAAGTGCAGAAGACGAAGCAGACGAGATAGTCGACGTACTAGCCGTCTTCGTTAGAAGTCTTGTAGTCGATGCGGCAGATGTGAATTTTGAGCCAGACGAAGAAGTAGAGACAGTATTCCTCCGTGTCGTGATATCCCCGGGCGTGCCACTCGCCGCCTTCTTTTCTGCGTTCGCCTTCGCAATTTGCTTTAGCCTCGAATTTTCGTCCACCTGCGCAGAGACGTTACGTATCATATGAATCAGTTGTGCGGTTTGCTCTGGATCGGGGGGGACATCAACTTTCATAGGTGCGGTCGCTGAATAAGCACGGGACGGGGGTATTTTCTTTGACATCGGTTTGCTCCTTGGGGGCAATTTCCTTGATGAAGTAGACCCAAAGGCCGATGCAGATGGGAGTGAGCTCGAGGAGTGTGCGGTGAACGTGGGGAGGGACGCCGTGCGGGTGGTGACGCCCGGGGCCGTGACAGACGTGCTTGATGCCCATGCGGACGTGTACACAGATGCACTTGAACGGGCTGCAAGCAGAACAAAAGCAAGTTAAAAACCCCTTGGAACGCCTCGAGTGAGAGCGCACGCACATCTCTGTTCTTGTTCTTCCTCCTTTGATATAGTGCCCACACTCGGGCAGGGATTAAGCTGGGCATGTCTCGCTGGGTTGTTGTGGGGTAAGGGAAAACCTGGTGCCTCGGGCGGGGAGAGGATACCTCCACCATCGTTTCTCGAAGACGGCATAGAATTGACCCATG
Source organism: Suillus ampliporus (assembly GCA_016584345.1). NCBI lineage: Eukaryota > Fungi > Basidiomycota > Agaricomycetes > Boletales > Suillaceae > Suillus > Suillus ampliporus. The sequence continues at coordinate 29,950 of JABCPV010000175.1, forward strand.
TGTAAGAAGTAAGGCATCAGAAATAGATATATGGTACTGTGACCTACCCGGAAAGTCAGAGATTTGGCCGGTCTGGAACTATGGGGTCACGTCTAGGGCCAAAGTCTTGGCCAAAGTTGGGACAAAGTATGGGGCCCTGCGGCAAGCGGAGTTTAATACTAGATTGGTGAGTCCAGCGTGTTGCTCATCGTCCCAGGACCTACCCACCTCCATCATGCTCCACCTAACCAACCAATTCGCCGTGCGCCCATACTTGGTCCCAGACCGACCATTTCAGAGATGTCCTCCGAGTCCTCGACCTACCGGGAATTACTTGCGACCATGTGATCTGAGACTGTGGTATAGTAGTTGAATCACTTGAACAAGTTGAACATGCCACTCTCTGGAGGAGTTGCGGGGTAGCACATCTGACCTTCGCACTGACGCGGTGCAAATGATTGAACTAAAATTCATAGAAGGAGCGTGATGAGGTTTCATTGAAATCATCGTTATTATCATCGACGTCCATAGCCCTATGGCACCGGCGTCGCGACCGACGAGGTCAAGCTAATATTTCATACAGATTGTCAGACGTTGGGCTTGAGAAGTAGGCGATGTTGTGGCCAGCGAAATCGGGAAGCGAAGAGGAATGCGCCGAGAACAAGAGTTATATAGACCGTAGACGCCCATCCAGTCACTAGCTTGGGCCTTAACCTACAACCACTAACCGAATCCGGTTCACATTCTTTGACCCTTCGTCACTGATTCACTTACGAAGCTGATTGAGAAAGCATGGAGAACGACGATCTGGGGTATGATCGGTGTCACAGTATATGCTTTACTGAACTTCTTTCCAACGTGACCGTGTTGCTACAGGGTAGAGGACTTGCCAGACGATTTAACACCCTTTATAACTCGAACAACTCTGGACCAGATTAACGGAGGTGCATTTGGTGATGTCTGGAAATGCAATTATAATGCAGATCGTATTTCAGCCCTTGTTAGTTCGTGTTGGATACATTTACCTGTAACTGGCTGACGCCAATTGATCGAAAAGGTTGCGGTCAAAGCCTTCAGGTTTTCAGAGGAGGATGGTTTGGAGACGATCAACAGGGTAAATGATAATCATACCCTCGTGCTTAGTCTTGCTCACCTTGGGTCATCCAGAAAATCAGCCGAGAAATTGGCATTCTGAAGATTCTACGCCATAACAACATTGTACCATTATGGGGTATAGCGACAGGATTTGGACGGATGCCAGAGTTGCGCTGCTTGGTGTCTCCGTGGATGCCAAACGGCACATTGAATGCCTACTTACAAGCTAAACACAACGATCTATCAGTCCTGGACCGTTTACGTATGGTGGGCAAAATCCTCATTCGCATCATTTCGCCTTTAAAGACTCAATCGAAATCGGAAGCTGAAGGATGTCAGCGCTGGACTCCGTTACTGTTAGTTTCCATATTCCGCCTCAGGATGTTTGAATAGTAACCTGCCGTTGGTGCAGTGCACTCAATGTCTGTCGCGCATGGGGATATAACAGGGGTGAACTCGGCGCTGCTGAGGCATTCTTGAAACTAATGAACCTACAGGCAAATATACTGATTGACGAGGGAGGGCATGCGAGGCTGATTGATTTCGGTCTTTCCACCATTTTCCGACCCCTACCCGGCCAGTCGCACTTAGCTGCATCATCTATACGCCCAGGTGCAATCCGCTATGCAGCACCAGAACTCGTTCTAGCAGATGATGTAGATGATGTCCGTGAGCTGCGGCAGCAGCTGCATTTGGACAAAACTGATATCTACTCTGTTGGTTGTGTAATGCTTCAAGTCAGTTGGCAGTTTGATCACAAAATGTTGGCTTGAGGACTGATCAAACAGGTTCTCTCGGGTCGGCTCCCTTGGTCTGAGATAACGTCTGAAAGGTTGGAATCACGCATTCCTATTATGCTTTTCAACGGTCGTACGCCTCGACGTCCAGATGGGCATCCTACAATAATAGACTTAGATTGGGACTTCATCCAAAAGTGTCTACAATCCGGACCCGAACTTCGACCCTCAGCACACGAAGTATTTGACTTTGTCATGCATAGGTTTTCCTTCCCAGGTAATCCTGCATAGATCGTGGTGTTTTGCTGACCGTCCGCTTACATGAGCTCCAAGATTCTTCTAGACCACCAGACGATCCTCCCGATGATGCACAGGATATTGCCGGAGCTTCTCCGCACGGTGGTTCTGGTGACACGGACAAAGCAGAAAAACTGCCCGACGGTTCACCACTCCACCCTGCTCACGAGGCGAAGCCTTCGGTCTTGAAGCTTCGAGATCAGGTATCTTGGTATGTCCAAACAGGATATTCCCATGTCTACATTTTCAATATTTCGAAGCCCTCGTTCATCACCTTCAAGTCATCCCCATCCCCGAGTGGCTCTCAACAATCTGCTTCAAGGCTCGTATGGACCGGGTGTGCCGGACCATGTAAGATGGGAGCTTTTCGCTCAAGGACCTCCGCACGCTCTTACCTGGACGGCTACAATATACAGTAAGTATTCAGCAGACTGATTCTTTATCTGTTTTATAAAATCACACTAGTTGATGACATGAATTACGGCTATGGTCAAGCGGCCATGAAAGGCGCAGCCCAAGAAAGAGCAGCGACGATGGCACTGGAACTCTTACAAAGGAAATTTGCGGACTCTGGAGTAAAATTGCCGAGAGGTTCGAGGTCGAATCTGGAGAGCGGACAGAGCTGATGCAGCAGACAGATGTACCGGGGTCACGGTGACCTGGTGAAGATCGACAAGCTGCGGGTTCGCTCGATCAATCATACATACACATTCCGAGAGATATGCGGCGATACTGGTTCGCAACTCCCCGGTTTTAATCTCACCACGATACCGTTTATTGGTACTTACCAAGGCCGCTAATCATGTGGCTATGATGATGAAGTGAGTATTATTAGGTATATGCTATCAATTGTACATGTAAGTACAGGTAGATGAATTATCAAAGACGGATCAGAAGCATAGAAATCACCGGGCATAGCATACACTCACCTCGTATCTTCTCCGGATATCTCGAGAAAGCATATATCCACCACACTAATCATAATGCCGCACGGTCACCTCCAGCGCATCCGCATCCACATCAAACGACGAGTCTGCACTCAATACACCGCCTTTATCTTCCCCATCACTATGATCGTTACTGTTGTCCTTGTCCAGCTCAGGAGTCGATGTCGGCGGGCTCTCGGGAGTCTGTACGACCCGCTTTGGTATGGGAACGGGTTTCGGGTTGGATTTAACGAGCAGTCGAGATTTGAAGGGCGGAAGCGTCGTTTGCTTTTGTCATTTTGCTCGTGAAGCTGCATAATGCAACTGCGTAGTAGCGTAGCGCGGTTGGGACGAAGGAAACCCGGCATTGGGGAGGTTGTGTAGCCGGCGCATGCCGAGTGGTGGGGGACATCGCAAACTTATTGGAGGTACCACAGGAGGGCGCACATGTGTTGACTGGGGTATCTTCTCTGAAGATGCTGTGAATGTGGAGGAGGATGTAGTTGTAAGGACTTCGGAGGAAGGTGCAAACCCAGAATTTGGGGAAGGGGCTGTAGGACGACTGGTAGAGGGGAGCCTACCGTACTGGGCGTCCTCCCGACCGCGCGCTTTGGGGATGGCACGATTTCATCCACGTACATTGAGAAAGATTCGTTCGGAGCGAAGTCGCCTAGAGAATCGGTGAAAGTGCTACCCTAAAAATTGGTATCTCGGTCTGAGTCCAACGTCATTTGGATGGCCGCGTGGGTGCCAGAAAGCACCAAAGATCCTGTCACGTTACAACGGTGCTTCATAGACCTTAGCATGGGTCTCGAGCACGAGCCTCACCTGAGACTGGTTATAACCACGATTGATAGCATAGACAAAGTCATGGGTGTGCAGCGCATCTCGAAGTTGTGGATATAGCTCTGCCCGTACTTCTGGTGTGTGGGCCTTGGAAAGGTCAATGATAGCTAGAAATATATCATAACAATCAGATAATTCCTCGCAGTTCTCCTTTGTTACCGGAGGCGGGATATAGTCACATTCGTGCAGGGCTGAGCTGGGCATGTCTCGCTAGATGGTTATGGAAGAAAGGAAAGCCAGGTACTTCGGGAAGAGTACCTTCATTACCCCTTCTCAAAGACAGGATAGAATCGATCCACGTCAAGATAAGGCATCGGAGATAAATATGGTACTGTAACCGATAAGAACAATATGGAGCACCATCATGCCCCTTTTCCACCACGAATCCTAATTCAATCGTTTGCACTGCGCCGGTGCGAAGGTCGAAGGATCAGATGTGCTACCCCCAGTTCTTCCAAAGAGTCGCATGTTCAAGTGCTCGACTATTATAGCACAGCCTGACATCACATGCTCACACTAAGTGACACCCTTGGACTCGTCCGTTGCCCAACGGTACCAGTGTGGCGACCGACAATGTCAAGCTAATATTGCATACAGATCGTCAGATGTTGCGCTTGAAAAGTTTGCGATGTTGTGCCCAGAAAGAGAAGAGAACTTGGCGAAGGGAGACATACCGGCGAGAACAAGAGTGGCGGGTAACGAGAGTTATAAACGCCCATCCTGTGTGGGTTTGCAAAGCGCCTCTAGCGGCCACTAGTAGGCCTTGACTTATGACCATCAACTGAGTCCAATCCATATTCTGCGACTGTTCATCACTTACGAGGCCGACTGAGGAAGCATGGAGAACGTCGATCTGGGGTATGATCGCATTGTGCTCGATGTCGTAGTATTTGCCTTACTGATATTCTTACAACCTCACCGGCGTCTGTAGGGTAGAGGACTTGCCAGACGATTTAACCCCCTTTATTACTCGAATAACTCTGGACCACAACAGCGGGGGTGCATTTGGCGATGTGTGGAAATGCAATTACAATGCAGATGGTGTTTCAGCCCTCGTGAGTTTGTATTGGATACGTTTACCATGCAATTGGCTGACGCCGATTGATCGATAAGGTGGCGGTCAAGGCCTTCAGGTTTTCAGAGGGGGATATTTTGGAGACAATCAACAGGGTGAGTGATACAAGAACCGTATGATATAACCATGCATGCTAAGTCCCTGGATTATCCAGCAAATCAGCCGAGAAATCGGCATTTTGAAGATTCTACGCCATAACAACATTGTACCGTTGTGGGGTATAGCGACAGGATTTGGACGGATGCTAGAGTTGCGCTGCTTGGTATCTCCATGGATGCCGAACGGCACGTTGAATACCTACCTACAGTCTAATCACAGTGATTTGACAGCTCTGGACCGTTCACGTATGGTGAGCAGAAACATTCACATCCTTTCGCCTTTCGAGACTTAGACGAAGTTGGAAGCTGGAGGATGTTAGCGCTGGACTTCGATACTGTTAGTTTCCATCTCCCTTCCTATGATGCTTGAATAGTAACCTACTTTTGGTGCAGTACACTCGGTGCCGGTCATGCACGGAGATATAACAGGGGTAAACTCGGTGCTGCTGAGGTATTCTTGAAAACTAATGAACCTACAGGCAAATATCCTAATTGACAAGAGAGGTCATGCGAGGCTGATCGATTTTGGTCTTTCCACCATTGTTCAACCTCTTGGCCAGTCGCACTTGGAAATATCACACATCCGCCCAGGTGCAATCCGCTATGCAGCACCAGAACTCGTTCTATCAGATGATGTCCGTGAGCTGCCTTTGGAGAAAGCTGATATCTACTCTTTCGGTTGTATAATGCTTCAAGTCAGTTGTTAGTCTGATCACAAGATGCTGAGGACTGACTAAACAGGTTCTCTCTGGTCGGCTGCCTTGGTCTGAGATCGGGTCGGGTCGGCTGTTGCCGCGTATCATTGTTACTATGTCGCAGGGGTGTGGACCGCAACGCCCCGATGGTCATCCTGCAATAATAGACTTGGATTGGGACTTCATCCAAAGATGTCTGCAATTTAGTCCCGAACTTCGACCTTCAGCAGATGAAGTACTTTGCTTTGTTATGCATAGGTTTTCCTCCTCAGGTAAGCCTGCATAGTTCGTGATGCTTTGCTGACCAACCACTTACATGAACTTCAAGATTCTTCTGGACCACCTGACGATCCTCCTGATCATGCGCAGGATGGGTTCCCTGAACCTTCCCCGCACGATTGTTCTAAGGGCGAGGATACACCAGAACAACCGCCCGACAGTCCACCACCCTCCCCTGATCATGCGCAGGATGGGTTCCCTGAACCTTCCCCGCACGATTGTTCTAAGGGCGAGGACACAACAGAACAACCGCCCGACAGTCCACCACCCTCCCCTGATCATAAACTAAAGCTCACCATGGCCACCCATACGTTGTTCTCTTCAGGTAATCGTGCACAACAAGCCCCTGCAATGTCTAGTAGACAGTCCCCTCGTGAAACCGACCCTGTGCGCTACTCTTCTGCACAACAAGCCCCTGCAATGTCTGGTAGACAGTCCCCTCGTGAAACCGACCTTTTGCGCTTCTCTTCTCCGCAACAAGCCCCTGCAATGTCTAGTAGACAGCTCCCTCGTGAAACCGACCTTTGGCGCTCCTCTCCTCCACAACAAGCCCCTGCAATGTCTAGTAGACAGTCCCCTCGTGAAACCGACCTTTGGCGCTTCTCTTCTGCACAACAAGCCCCTGCAATGTCTAGTAGACAATCCCCTCGTGAAACCGACCCTGTGCGCTACTCTTCTGCACAACACGCACCTCCTGCACAGCGTTCCCCCGCACAGTACGACCCTGCGCGCCGCTCTTCTGCACAACACGCACCTCCCGCACAGCGTTCCCCCGCACAGTACGCCCCTGCGCAACATGCTCCTACACAGTACGCCCCTGCGCACCATGCTCCTGCACAGTACGCGCCCGCGCAATATCTCTCCGCACACCGCACTCCTGCACAATCTGCCCCTGCACAACATCCATCCATACACCACTCTCCCGCACACCACTCTCCCGCACAGTACGCCCCTGCGCAACATGTCTCCGCATATCACTCTCCCACACAGTCCGCCCCTGCACAACATCCATCCATACACCACTCTCCTGCACACCACTCTCCCGCGCAGTACGCCCCTGCGCAACATGTCTCCGCATATCACTCTCCCACACAGTCCGCCCCTGCACAACATCCATCCATACACCACTCTCCCGCACACCACTCTCCCGCAACTCTCTCCGCATATCACTCTCCCGCACAGTCCGCCCCTGCACAACATCCATCCATACACCACTCTCCCGCACACCACTCTCCCGCAACTCTCTCCGCATATCACTCTCCCGCACAGTCCGCCCCTGCGCAACATCCCTCCGCACACCACTCTCCCGCACAGTACGCTTCTGCGCAACATCCCTCCGCACATCACTCTCCCACGCAAAATCCCTCCGCATACCACTCTCCCGCACAGTACGCTTCTGCGCAACATCCCTCCGCACATCACTCTCCCGCGCAAAATCCCTCCGCACACCACTCACCTGCACAGTACGCCCCTGCGCAACATCCCCCCGCATACTACCCTCCTTCACACTACCCACCAACTCAACCAGGGCGAAGGTGAAGGATGGTTCGGGGGTTAGTTGTTCATTATCTGTGCTGTGACTCATGTATGTCAGATGTAACATTAGCACATGTATTCCGGTTATCTCAATATGTACACAACAGAAGAAAGGTGATGCATTGATTCAATATTGATTAGTATCCTGCCCGACTAATATTCGCGTGTTCCTAGAGGATTTCAATAAGTTCATCTAATGCAGCTGTGCCATGTTCGTCTTCCAGAATTCGTAACTGGCACACTGGTATCGCAAAATGACTTTTAAGTAATTCAGGAATGCTCAAATGAAATTGAGACCAGACATTCTACCTTCCATCATCCATGTAAGAAAACCAGAAGTTGATACCTACTGGTCGAGGTGGTGTGCGCCTGTCTCAGGTCTCTTTGACTCATCTGAGCACGGATGCATATAGCTTGCGGAGTTTAGACTACATAGCACTATGGACAGATGGGATCTGATCATCATTGGGAAAGAAGTTCATATGATGCTGGCATGTAATACTGCGTCAATCGACACTGCATAGGATCTTCTATATTTAGTTGGAAAGCGCTACAACTCCAGTGCTGGGACAACGGTTCGAACTTCGAAAATCGTCTCACTTCACTGTATCAATCAACAATGTGTACATGCACAGGATAGTACAATATTAGCATATGTAACCGCGATCCTTGTATGCATTGCTTCTTCCTCTGATCGTCTGATACCGACAGTACTGTAGCGTTTTCCTCTCGATTACTCGGACTCTTGAACAAGATTCGATACTGTAATGGTTAAATCTGCCAGCAGCTTGTCACTTTTGCCATAGTAGTCTAGTGGCACCAGTGATTCTGTTAAATTGCACTCAAGGGAACATCACAAGTTCATTACCCAATTGTCGCTATTCTGGAAACTCGGTCGCAAAACTGAAAATGAACAGTGTCAACCAAAAGTGATAATGAAGTGAGTATTCCTAGGTATATGCTATTGTGCATACATGTAAATATACGTAGATGAATTATCAGGATCGGAAGCGTAGAAATCACCTAGCATAGCATACACCCACCTCGTATCTTCTCCGGATGTCTCAAACACGCACACATCCACCACATTAATTATACTGCCGCATGGTCGCCTCCAGCGCATCCGCATACACATCAAATGACTAGTCCACACCCGCCGCAACTCCTTTATCACCATCGTCGTTACTGTTATCCTTGTCCAGCTCGGGAGTCGAAGGCGGCGGGCTCTCGGGAGTCTTGCACGACCCGCTTTGGTACAGGGTATGGGTTTCGGGTTGGATTTAGCGAGCAGCGGAGGCTTCAAGGGCGGAAGCGTCGTTTGCTTTTCCCCCTTTGCTTATGAAACCGCATAAGGCGACTGCGTGGTGGCGTAGCGCGACTGGGACGAAGGAAACCCGACATTGGGGAGGTTGTGTAGCCGGCGCATACCGAGCAGTAGGAGACATCGCTGACTTGTTGGGGGTGCCACAGCAGGGCGCACATGTGTTGACTGCGGTATCTTCTCTGAAGATGGCATGAAAGTTGTGAGAGCTTTGGAGGAAGGCGCTCAGACTTTGAGGAAGAAGCTGTAGGACGACTAGTGGAGGCAACCGGGCCGGTACTGGGGGTCCTCCCAACCACGCGCTTTGGGGGTGGTACGATTTCGTCCACGTGCATGGAGAAAGACTCATTTGAAGCGAAGCTGCCTAGGAAATCGGTGAAAGAGCTGCCCTCGAGATCAGTATCTCGGTCTGAGTCTGACGTCATCTGGATGTCCGCGTGGATTAATTATCTCTAGAAAGTTTAATGGTAGGTGTCACAGTGGCAGAGTTCAACGATCTACTGATTGACATTTCCCTGCAGAGGTGCAGAAGACCAAGCAGACGAGATGGTCGACGTACTAGCCGTCTTCGTTAGAGGTCTTACAAGTCGATGCGGCAGATGTGAATTTTGAGTCAGACGAAGAAGTAGAGACAGTATTCCTTCGCGCCGTGGTATCCCCGGCGTACCACTCGCCGCCTTCTTTTCCACTTTCGCCTTCGCAATTTGCTTTAGCCTCGAATTCTCGTCCACCTGCGCAGAGACGTCACGTAGCATATGAAGTAGTTGTGCAATTTGCTCTGGATCGGAGGCAACGTCATGTTTCGTAGGTGTGATCGCTGAATAAACACGGGACGGGGGTATTTTCTTTGACATATGTTTGCTCCTTGGAGGCAATTTCCTTGATGAAGTATACGCAGAGGGAAATGTGGTAGATGCAGATGGGAGTGAGTTCGAGGAGGGTGCGGCGAACGTAGGGAGGGATGCCGTGCGGGTGGTAATGCCCGGGGACCTAACAGATGTGCTTATGTGGACGGGCACTTGGACGGGCTGCAAATAGACCAAAAGCAAATCAAAAACCCCTGGAACGTCTCGAGTGAGAGAGCACGCACGTCTCTGTCCTCGTTCTTCCTCCTTTTGGCATTCTGCTATGAGTTGCCTGATCTTGAAGCTTGAAGTCTGACAAATTTTTCTAAATATTCAGTGGAGGTCGTTACAGTTGCACTGGTGCCTGCCTAAGGTATGGAGTGTTGCCATGAAGTGGCGTAGCATGCAGGCTGAGAGTTGTAGGTAGAGTACACCCTGCCAGTGGTTGACAACTTGACCGTGCCGAAGACATAGAACATACCAGACAAAAGCAATGGATGAAGGCATTTATTGGTGAATATTAATAGAAAGCACCTGAGAGGTTCAACCGCGAGGCTATCGTGCCTACTATTAGTGGCACCAGAGGCACCCAAGAGGTGCAAGGAGGAAATTAGGGAGGTGAGTTGCAGGTGAGCTGCGATACCCGCTGATGAAATTACAGTAACTGAAAGAACCGTATGTGACCAGGACTGGCTTGTCCGTGTATCATCCAACTGGGAAATCACGTGAGTTTTACCAAAGCGGTAATGACTGAGTACTACCGCCCAAAACATTACCAGATTAAGCAGTTCTACTGTATAGTTTATAGAGCTGTGGATGTATTCTGACTGTCATATATTCGCATTTTTCACCCCCTGTTTGATTTTAATAGAAGTTGATTGCCTAATGGTATATAGTAGGGGGGAAAGCGGTCTAGTATGTTCTATTAGGTGTAAAATAGCTAATATACATGCTATATACAGTCCTACTACACAGGAAGGAGCAGGGTGAAACTTGGGAAAAGGCCGGGAAATATTGATATTTTGAAACTGCCTAATCTGGTAATGTTTTGGGTGGTAGTACGCAGTCACTACCGCTGTGGTAAAACTCACATGATTTCCCAATTGGATGATACACGGACAAGCTAGTCCTGGTCACACACGGTTCTTTCAGTCACTAGTACTGTAATTTCATCAGCGGGTATCCCCAACTTCACTGTCACACTCAGCGTCGCATTTCAAAGCTTCACATTCAATTGATCATATACGCAACTCAGCAATTCGTCTTTGCACCTAATCAAGTCTGCCAGTACCATCCTATCTACAAGATTTCTGGGCTAATCGCTAGTGAATCTAGCCTTCTAGCTGTGTAGACGCCTATCCAGTGTGGACTCGCACAATACCTTCAGTTGGGTCTTGTAAGCTTGGACCACGACCACCAACTGCATCCTATCCACATTTTTTGATTGTCGAGGCTGCTCGAGAAACATGAAGAATGATCTGGGGTATGATTGCATTGTGCTCGGTGTCGCAGTATCTGGTTTACTGAACTTGCGTGACCATGTAGGGTAGGGGATTTGCCAGATGATTTAACACCGTTCATAACTCGAACAACTCCAGACCCTGTTAACGGAGGTTCGTACGGCGATGTCTGGAAATGCAATTACAATGCAGATGGCATATCAGCCCACGTTAGTCCATGTGTTAGATCCATTCACTATGCGACTGGCTGATTATTGATGGGCCGTTAATCGATACATCAGGTTGCGGTCAAAGCCTTCAGGTTTCCAGAGGGTTATGATTTGGAGAGAATCAACAGGGTAAGCGATACTACGTACGACAACCGGATCATACACCTATGCTACTTGGATTATTCAGAAAATCAACCGAGAAATTGGGATTTTGAAGATTCTACGTCATGACAACATTGTACCGTTGTGGGGTACAGTGACAGGATTTGGACGGAAGCCGGAGTTTCGGTGCTTAGTATCTCCGTGGATGCCAAACGGCACGTTGAGTGCCTACCTGGCATCTAACCACAACGATCTTACAGTCCTGGACCGTTCACGTATGGTGAGCAGAATTCTCATCCCATCCTTTCACTTTTCAAGACTCACTCGACGTTGGAAGCTGGAGGATGTCAGCGCTGGACTTCGTTATTGTTAGTTTCAATCTATCTTCTCAAGATGTTTGAGTGGTAACCTACTTTTGGTGCAGTGCACTCGGTGCCTGCGATGCACGGTGACATAACAGGGGTGAACCTTGAGCTACCGAGGCATTCTTGAAAACTAATGAGCATGCAGGCGAATATATTGATTGACGAGAGAGGGCATGCGAGGCTGATTGATTTTGGTCTTTCCACCATTGTCCGACCCCTTCTCGGCCTGTCGCACTTGGCTGTGACATCTATACGCCCAGGTGCACTCCTCTATGCAGCACCAGAACTCGTTCTACCAGATGATAGCCGTGACCTGGGGCCTTTGGAAAAAGCTGACATCTACTCTTTTGGTTGTGTAATGCTTCAAGTGAGTTGGCGATTTGGTCACAAAATTGTTCGCCTGAGGACTCATCGAACAGATTCTCTCGGGTCGGCTCCCTTGGTCTGAGATCAAGTCTGAAAGGCCGGACTTGCGCATTGTTGTTATGATATCCGAAGGTCGTAGACCGCAACGTCCAGATGGTCATCCTGCAATAATAGACTTGGATTGGGACTTCATCCAAAAATGTCTGCAATTCGGACCCAAACTTCGACCTTCAGCAGACGAAGTACTTGACTTTGTTATGCATAGGTTTTTCTCCTCAGGTGAGCCCGCATAGTCCGTGATGCTTGCTGACCAATCACTTACACGAGCTTCAAGATTCTTCTAGACCACCTGACGATCCTCCTGATCATGCGCAGGATGGCTTCCCTGAACCTTCCCCGCATGATCGTTCTGAAGGCGAGGACACAACAGAACAACCGCCCAACAGTCCACCACCCTCCCCTGATCATAAACTAAAGACTCTCACCATAGCCACCCATACGTTGTTCTCCTCAGGTAATCGTGCACATTCATGGTGCCTTCTGGTCATCAACTTACACAACTTTCAAGACTCTTCTAGACCACCTGACGACCCTCCCGGTCAAGCAGAAGACGCGATTTGGCGAGCGATTCACAATTGTCTCGACAACACCCCGCTTCGTCTACTCGACGTCTTCACTGGGCGCTTGTGCAATCGAGCGGCACAAATAAATGCCTTCCAGACCAGCTCAGAGTACAAGGAGCTTTTGTCGTCGACGAAGCATCTAGACATGTGGATATTGCGTATTCAAGAAGTGGTGGAGACATACTTCTGTTATGCCATGCTATCACATAGGTGGGAAGGGAGGGAGCCGCTACTGCACGACATCCTGGACAAGGTCGTGTACGAGTTGCACCCAATCGGTGGCATCATGAAGTTGCAGTCATTTTGCAAAGTCGCTCTTGATGCAGGGTACCGCTGGGCGTGGAGTGACACGTGCTGCATCGACCAGACAAACAATGTTGAGTTGCAACGATCCGTCAACTCCATGTTTGCCTGGTATCGCAACTCAGCACTTACAATCGTCTATCTGTCGGATGTTCCGCCTTCGTCCAAGTCTGGTGGACTGGCAAATAGCGCTTGGAACACCCGAGGATGGACTCTTCCGGAACTCCTGGCTCCTAGAGTCATGCTCTTCTACCAAAACGATTGGACCTATATCTTGACAAGCACTCTCCCAACCACAAGAAGTCTGCTGCAATCATGGAGGAGTTGAAGGATGCGACGGGCATAGATCCGCAAGGCCCTCGTAGCCTTCCGTCCAGGGGTAACCGGCGGCCGACAGAAACTTCAATGGGCGTCGACACGCATCACCATGGTGCAGGAAGACACAGCATACTCATTGTTTGGCATTTTCGGTGTTTACCTACCGGTAATCTATGGCGAGACAAAACAAAATGCGCTCGGTAGGCTCTCGCAAGAGATTGTCGCGCAGTCGGGTGACATCACCGCCCTCGACTGGGTCGGAAAATCATCCCGGTTCAATAGCTGTCTACCAGCTGACATTACCTCGTACAAAGCTCCACCATGCACGTTATCATCTCTATCTGAAGATCAGCTGCAGACATCGGTCTCGTCGCTGCGAAACGCCGATGTTGTAAAGCTGGCTTTGACGCTGTATACCCGGCTTGCCAGCTTGGGCTCTCCTCGTTTCGCGAACCGCACGCTGCGTCTGCCTTGCATCGTATTCCCCATCACCACACTCAGAAGGCGTGGCCAAGATCGGGACACATGTTTCAGTTATGATGTTGAGGCAGACGGTCTTCAAGACCTGCTAATCACCACCGAAGACAGGCTGATTCAGTTCTCGCGGGCACGGCCCATTCAACAGCCATTCTTGCTCATCCGTCCTTGGAATCGTCATGATCTCGGGCTGCCTGACCTGGACGATGTACAGAGCATGGAAGATTGGTCCGAGCCCGAGTCCCCATCAGAAGAGTCGCTCGGCGGGGATCCTGGAAAAGATTCGGAGTCTCAGTCGCAAGCGTTGAGGTTGATTGTTCGCCTTGGACAGCCTTTTGGCGCAATTTTGCTAGCACAGCAGCGCGGTGGGGAGTACAAGAGAGTCGCGCCGGATAGCAATATTATTGCTCAAGTCAAGGACGCAGCTTCTGTTCATGGCATGATGGACATCAGGGCATTAGAGATATTATAGCTGCACAAGCAGATCCTTGCCTCCGACCACAACGTCCTGCCAGAATGATATACCGCAGCCTCGAATTGTAGAATAGAAGTTATATACTTTACTTATGATCAGCACCCATGCAAACCCGCCTTCAAGGAACCGTTGCATTGATACTATGGTTTTGCGAGGATGTATTATGATCGACTTGGGATTTATTGTCGCTATTCTGGAAACTCAGTTGCAAAAATTGAAAATGAATAGTGTCAACTAAACGCCGCTCACATTGTGGTGAAAATGAAGCTGAAGTCCCATGAATGGGGCCTTAGGTGGCTAATGACCTAGCATAGCATACACCCACCTCGCATCCTCACCGGAAGTCTCCAAAACGCACTACATTATGTAATCATACTGCCGTATGGTCGCCGCCAGCGCATCCGCATCCACACCAAAAGACGCATCAAACAACGAGTCCGCACCCGCCGTACCGGCTTTATCCTCCTCCTCACCATCATCGTTACTGTCGTCCTTGTCCAGCTCGGGCGTCGATGTCGGCGGGCTCTCAGGGGTCTGTATGACCCGCTTGAAGCCGCATAGGGCGGCTGCGTAGTAGCGTAGCGCGATTGAGACGAAGGAAACCCGGCATTGGCATTGGGGAGGTTGTGTGCCGGCGCATACCGAGTGGTGGTTGACATCGCTGACTTGTTGAGGGTGCCACAGGAGGGCGCACATGTGTTGACTGGGGTAACTTTTCTAAAGATGCTGAGAATGTGGAGGAGGACGCAGTTGCGAGAGCTTTGGAGGAAGGAGCAAACCCAGACTTTGAGGAAGAAGCTGTAGGACGACTGGTGGAGGAAACCGGGCCGGTACTGGGCGCCCTCCTAACCGGTACGATTTCGTCCACGTGCATTGAGAAAGATTCGTTCGGAGCGAAGCCACCTAGGGAATCGGTGAAAGTGCTGCTCTCGAGATCAGTATCTCGGTCTGACTCTGACGTCATCTGAATGTCCGCGTGACTGTCATTATCTCTAGAAAGCTTAACGGTAGGTTTGATAGTGGCAGAGCTCAACGATCTACTGATTGCACTTCCCCGCGGAGGTGCAGAAGACGAAGCAGACGAGATAGTCGTCGTACTAGTCGTCTTCGTTAGAAGTCTTGTAGTCGAAGCGGCGGATGTAACTTTTGAGCCAGACAAAGAACTAGAGACAGCATTCCGGCGCATCGTGATATCCCCAGGCATGCCACTCGCCGCTTTCTTTCTGCCTTCGCCTTCACAATTTGCTTTAGCCTCGAATTCTCATCCACCTGCGCAGAGACGTTACATATCATATGAATCAGTTGTGCGGTTTGCTCTGGATCGGGGGGGACATCAACTTTCGTGGGTGCGGGCGCTGAATAAGCGCGGGACGGGTGTATTGTCTTTGACATGAGTTTATTCCTTGGAGGCAATGAAGTAGACGGAAAGGCAGATGTGGCAGATGTAGATGGGAGCGAGCTCGAGGAGGGTGCGGCGAACGTAGGGAGGGACGCCATGCGAGTGGTAACGCACGGGGCCGTGACAGATGTGCTTGTGCTTGATGCCCATGTGAACGTGTACACAGACGCACTCGGACGGGCTGCAAGTAGAACAAAAGCAAGTCAAAAAACCCCGGAACGCCACGAGTGAAAGTGCACGCACGTCTCTGTTCTCCTTTTGGATTCTGCTATGGGTTGCCTGATCTTGAAGTCTGTCAGATTTTTCAGTGGAGGCCGTTACAGTTGCACCTGCCTAAGGTATGGAGTGTGGGGCACGAGGTAGCGCAGCATGCAGGTTGAGAGTTGCAGGTACAATGCGCCCTGCCAGTGGTTGACAACTTGACCGCGACGAAGATATAGAACATACCAGACAAAAGTAATGCATGAAGACATTTATTGGTGAATATTAATGGAAGGCACCGATAGGTTTAACCGTGAGGCTATCGGCACTGCCTACTATTGATGGCACCAGAAGCACCTAAGAGGTGCAGGAGGAAACTAAGGGTATGTTAGACTTTCCCATAACATATTCGAAATTTCTGCACCGAAAAGTAGTTGCTGCTAAAGCAAAGTTGTGGTCCTCATTGGATCCTCATGTTCAACGCCACATCACCCACGGGACACCAGGATCTACCAGCTGAATTAAGTTACTGTGATACCCAGCGTCGCACTTCACATTCAATCATATACGCATATCAGCGGTTCGTTTTCGCACTTAATCATTATCAAGTCAGGTTTCGTCCTATCTACAAGATTTCTGGGTCAATCGCCAGTGAACCTAACCTTCTGACTCTGTAGACGCCCATCCAGTGTGGGTTCGCACCATCCCTTCAGTTGGGCCTTGGACTACGACCATAAACTGCGTTCTATCCACATTATTTGATCGTTCGGCGCTCACGAGGCTGCTCGAGAAAGCATGGAGAATGATCTGGGGTATGATTGCGGTGTCGCAGTATCTTGCTTTACTGAACTTCTTGCGTGACCGTGCTGCAGGGTAGAGGACTTGCCAGACGATTTAACACCCTTTATTACTCGAACAACTCTGGACCACATTAGCGGGGGTGCATTTGGCGATGTGTGGAAATGCAATTACAATGCAGGTGGTGTTTCAGCCCTCGTGAGTTCGTGTTGGATACGTTTACCATGCAATTGGCTGACGCCGATTGATCGATAAGGTGGCGGTCAAGGCCTTCAGGTTTTCAGATGGGGATGATTTGGAGACAATCAACAGGGTGAGTGATACGTACAAGAACCATATGATATAACCATGCATGCTAAGTACCTGGATTATCCAGCAAATCAGCCGAGAAATCGGCATTTTGAAGATTTTACGCCATAACAACATTGTACGGTTGTGTGGTATAGCGACAGGATTTGGACGGATGCTACAGTTGCGCTGCTTGGTGTCTCCATGGATGCCGAACGGCACGTTGAATACCTACCTACAGTCTAATCACAGCGATTTGACAGCTCTGGACCGTTCACGTATGGTGAGCACAAGTCTCATTCACATCCTTTCGCCTTTCGAGACTTAGACGAAGTTGGAAGCTGGAGGATGTCAGCGCTGGACTCCGTTACTGTTAGTTTCATCTTCCCTCTCCGGATGTTCGAATAGTGAGTCAACTACCTTTGGTGCAGTGCACTCGAAGTCTGTCATACACGGTGATATAACAGGGGTGAACATGTCGCTGCTGAGGTATTCTTGACAACTAATGAACCTGCAGGCAAATATACTGATTGACAAGAGAGGCCATGCGAGGCTGATCGATTTTGGTCTTTCCACCATTGTCCGACCCCTTGTCGGCCAGTCGCACTTGGCTAGATCATCTGTTCACCCGGGTGCAATCCGCTATGCAGCACCAGAACTCGTTCTATCAGATAATGCTCAAGAGATGCCTCTGGAAAAAGCTGATGTCTACTCTTTTGGTTGTATAATGCTCCAAGTCAGTTGTTGGTTTCATCACAAGATGTTCGCCTGAAGACTGACTAAACAGGTTCTCTCGGGTTGGCTGCCTTGGTCTGAAACCAGCTCGGGTCAGCTTCTAGCGTGCATCGTTGTTGCAATGTCGCAAAGGCGTGGACCGCAACGTCCCGATGGTCATCCTACAATAATAAACTTGGATTGGGACTTCATCCAAAAATGTCTGCAATTCGGACCCGAACTTCGACCTTCAGCAGATGAAGTACTTGAATTCGTCATGCATAGGTTTTCCTCATCAGGTATGCTTGCATAGTTCGTGGTGCTTTGTCGACCATCCACTTACATTAGCTTCAAGATTCTTCTAGACCACCTGACGATCCTCCCGATGATGCGCAGGATGGCTTCCCCGGAGCTTCCCCGCGCGATGATTCTGGGGGCCCGAGCACAACACAACAACCACCCAACAGTCTACCACCCGACCTTGATTATGAACTGAAGAATTTAACCACTTTCTTGGAAGGGTTGTCCACCTCAGGTAATCCTGCGCATTTCGTATAGCCTTTTTGATCATCAGCTGACAAGTACTCAGGCAACTTGAATGAGTCCTCCACTACACCAGATCATGTGAGATATCGCTATTCTGACTGCATCGCTGCGACTAATTTGCACTTACAGGGGTCCCATTCTCTCGGAGAGATGTTTTTGTGTATGTGGGGTGGCCCTCACGGATTACTCTGCAACCAGTTGATTCGTGGCTACGATCTCCCCTCTCACCTACGTGAATTTCATGGAATTCGTGGCTCGGACAAATTACACACCAGGTGCAGATGGAATTCTTGTGATATGGATATGAAGAAAGAATCTCTCGCGCGGCATGTGAAAGAGACTCATATGGGGATTGTACACCCCTGCAGCTGCGGGAAGAAGTTTTCGCGCAGAGACACGCTCAACAGACACAAAAAGAGTTGCTCGGGTTAGCAGTAGTTTTTTGACACGAGTAGACGTCAACGTGTCCCCAGGCTGGTTCGAAGGTTTTTCCCCGACTCATTATATACAGCGAGTCTTGGGAGGTTTATTTGTACTTTGGATAACTGTGCAATGAATTACAGTAAACAGGACTATTATTTAATTGGTCGTGTGAGATATTGCAAAGTGGCCGACTACGTGGTCCGCGAAGGTCAAGCAGCAGCTGGTATGCATGTATAACATAGCAGTACCATGCAGTCTTGTCGGTAGATTTCTGACATAAACTCGAATCCGACGACAAACATATGAGAGGTGAGCACTTGAGCACTTGAGCAGTGTCATTCAAATATTCAGGCCTGCAGGTGCTGCAAATACACAAGCATAAAACGCCGTTAATATCGTGGTGATAACGAAATGAGTATTACTATGTAGGTATATGCTAACGCGTGCACATGTAAATATACGTAGATGAATTATCAAAGAGGGATCGGAAGCATAGAAATCACCTAGCATAGCACACACCCCCTCGTATCTTCACCGAATGTCTCGAAAACGCATACATCCACCACATTAATCATACTGCCGCATCCTTGCCTCCAGCGCATTAGCATCCACATCAAAAGACACATCAAACGACGAGTCCGCACCAGCCGCACCACCTTGATCCTCCTCATCACCATTATCGTTACTGTCGTCTTTATCCAGTTCAGGCGTCGAAGTCGGCGGACTCTCAGGAGTCTGAACGACGCGGTTTGGTACGGGTACGGGTTTCGGGTTGGATTTAGCGAGCAATGGAGGCTTGAAGGGCGGAAGCGTCGATTGCTTTTGTCCCTTCCCTTGTGAAGCCGCATAGGGCGACTGCGTGGTAGCGTAGCGCGATTGGGACGAAGGAAACCCGGCATTAGGGAGGTTGTGTAGCCGGCGCATACCGAGCGGTGGGAGACATCGCTGATTTGTTGGGGGTGGCACGGGAGGGCGCACATACGTTGACTGGGGTATCTTATCTAAAGATGCTGTGAATTTGGAGGAGGATGGAGCTGTGAGAGCTTTGGAGGAAGGCGCAAACCCAGACTTTGAGGAAGAAGCTGTAGGACGACTGGTGGAGGAAACCGGGCCGGTACTGGGCGCCCTCCTAACCGGTACGATTTCGTCCACGTGCATTGAGAAAGATTCGTATGGAGCGAAGCTACCTAGGGAATCGGTGAAAGTGCTACCCTCGATCGGTATCTCGGTCTGAGTCTGACGTCATCTGGATATCGGTTGGCTGCCATTATCTCTAGAAAGCTTAATGGTTGATAGTTGCAGAGCTCAACGATCTACTGATTGCACTTCCCCGCGGACGTGCAGAAGACGAAGCAGACAAGATAGTCGACTTACTAGCCGTCTTCGTTAGAAGTCTTGTAGCCAAAGCGGTGGATGTAACTTTTGAGCCAGACAAAGAAGTAGAGACAGCATTCCTCCGCATCGTGACATCCCCAGGCATGCCTTCTTTTCTGCCTTCGCCTTCGCAATTTGCTTTAGCCTCGAATTCTCATCCACCTGTGCCGAGACGTTACGTATCATATGAATCAGTTGTGCGGTTTGCTCTGGATCGGGGGGGGACATCAACTTTCGTGGGTGCGGTCGCTGAATAAGCGCGGGACGGGGGTATTGTCTTTGACGTGGATTTGCTCCTGGGAGGCAATGAAAGGCAGATGTGGCAGATGTAGATGGGAGCGAGCTCGAGGAGGGTGCGGGTGAGGCTATCGTGCCTACTATTAATGGCACCAGAGGCACCCAAGAGGTGCAGGAGGAAATTAAGGGTATGTTAGACTTTCCCACAACATATTCGAAATTTCTGCATCGAAAAGTACTTGCTGCCTGCAGCTGCTAAAGCAAAGTTGTGATCCTCATTGGATCCTCATGTTCAACGCCACATCACCCACGGGACAACACCAGGATCTACCAGCTGAATTTACTGTCACACCCAGCGTCGCACTTCACATTCAATCATATACGCATATCAGCGATTCGTTTTTGCACTTAATCAAGTCAGGTATCTGTTGAACTCGGACGATAATTGACCGTTCAACGTTCAGGCCTAGGTTCGAGCGTCACCCTTGCCAACGCCACTGTCAATTTTAGTTTGAGGTCTAATACATATTTTTGAACCATTACGAACACGTGAGTCAAGACTTTTCGAAAGGACTGTAGTTCCGGTATGTTATAATTATATGTACGATATCATTCCATTCTTACACAGCACAGAAAATTTCCGTGCCTATATCAGCGTTACTATAAAGTACGAAGTGAGTCGTCGAAACATCTTAGTCCCTCTACCAGTGGCTGAGATGTAAGTACCTACATTCATTTAGTTTACCAGCCCTACAAGATTTCTGGGCCAACCGTTAGTGAACCTAACCTTCTGGCTGTGTAGACGCCCATCCAGTGTGGGTTCGCACCGTCCCTTCAGTTGGGCCTTAGACTACGACCATAAACTGCGTCCTATCCACATTATTTGATCATTCGGCGCCCACAAGGCCACTCGAGAAAGCATGGAGAATGATCTGGGGTATGATTGCATTGCACTCGGTGTCGCAGTATCTTGCTTTTACTGAACTTTTTGTGTGACTGTGCTGCAGGGTAGAGGACTTGCCAGACGATTTGACACCCTTTATTACTCGAACAACTCGAGACCACGTTGGCGGAGGTGGATTTGGTGATGTTTGGAAATGCAATTACAATGCAAATGGCATTTCAGCCCTCGTTAGTCCACGTGTTGAATCCATTTACCATGCAACTGGCTGATGACTCGTTGATCAATTATTATAAGGTTGCGGTCAAGGCCTTCAGATGTTCGATGGCGGATGATTTGGAGAGAATCAATAGAGTAAGCTATCATACGTACGAGAACTGCATATTTGCCCATGCTTCTTTGGATCATACAGAAAATCAGCCGAGAAATTGGCATTTTAAAAATTCTACGCCATAAAAACATTGTACCATTATTGGGTATAGCGACAGGATTTGGACGGATGTCAGAGTTGCGCTGCTTGGTGTCTCCGTGGATGCCAAACGGCACGTTGAATGCCTACCTAGCATCTAACTCCAACGGTTTAACAGTCCTGGACCGTTCACGTATGGTGAGCAGAATTCTCATCACATTCATCTTTCAACACTCACTCGAAATCGGAAGCTGGAGGATATCAGCGCTGGACTTCGTTACTGTTAGTTTCCATCTATCTCAAGATGCTTGAGTGGTAACCTACTTTTGGTGCAGTGCACTCCGTGCCCGTTATGCACGGAGACATAACAGGGGTGAACCTAGAGTTACTGAGGCAATCTTGGGACTGATGAACCTGCAGGCGAATGTATTGATTGATGAGGGAGGCCATGCGAGGCTAATCGATTTTGGTCTTTCCACCATTGTCCAACCCCTTCTCGGCCAATCGCACTTGGCTGCGACATCTATACACCCAGGTGCAATCCGCTATGCAGCACCAGAACTCATTCTATCCGATGATGTCCCTGACCTGGGGTCTTTGGAAAAAGCTGATATCTATTCTTTTGGTTGTGTCATGCTTCAAGTGAGTCGGCGGTTCTGTCACGAAATGTTTGCCTGAGGACTTATTGAACAGGTTCTCTCCGGTCGACCCCCTTGGTTTGAGATCAAGTCTGAAAGGCGCATTGTTATTATGATATCCGAAGGTCGTGGACCGCAACGTCCACAGAGCCATCCTGCAATAATAGACTTGGACTGGGACTTTATCCAAAAATGTCTGCAATTTGGACCCGAACTTCGACCTTCAGCAGACGAAGTACTTGAATTCATCATGCATAGGTTTTCCTCATCAGGTATGCTTGCATAGTTCGCGGTGCTTTGTCGACCATCCACTTACATGAGCTTCAAGATTCTTCTAGACCACCTGACGATCCTCCCGATGATGCGCAGGATGGCTTCCCCGGAGCTTCCCCGCGCGATGACTCTGAGGGCTCGAGCACGACACAACAACCACCCAACAGTCCACCATCCCCCCTTGATCATGAACTGAAGAATTTAACCACTTTCATGGATGAGTTGTCCACCTCAGGTAATCCTGCGCATTTCGTATAGCCTTTTTGATCATCAGCTGACAAGTACTCAGGCAACTTGAATGATTCCTCCACTACACCAGATCATGTGAGATATCGCTATTCTGACTGTACATCGCTGCGACTAATTTGCACTTGCAGCGCGCTCATTCTCTTGGAGAGACATTTCAGTGTATGTGGGGCGATCCATATGGGTTACATTGTAACGACTTGATTCGTGGCTACGATCTCCAATCTCACCTACGTGAAACTCACGGAATTCGTGGCTCGGACAAGTTGCCGGTCGATTGCAAATGGAATCATTGTGGTAGGGTAATGAACAAAGAATCTCTCGTGCGGCATGTGGAAGAGACTCATATGTGGATTGCACACATCTGCCGCTGCGGGGAGACGTTTTCGCGCAGAGACACGCTCAACAGACACCAGAAGAGTTGCTCGGGTTAGCAGTAGTTTTTTGACACGGGTAGACGTCAACGTGTCCCCAGGCTGGTTCGAAGGTTTTTACCCGACTCATTATATACAGCGAGGGTTTATTTGGATAACTGTGCAATGAATTACAGTAAACTGGACTATTATTTAATTGGTCGTGTGAGATATTGTAAAGTGGCCGACTACGTGATCCGCGAAGGTCAAGCAGCAGCTGGTGTAACATAGCAGTACCATGCAGTCTAGTCGGTAAATTTCTGACATACAAGCTAGAATCCGACGACAAACTTGGAAACATATGAGAGGTGAGCACTTGAGCATTTGAGCAGTGTCAATCAGGTGCTACAAATACACAAGCACAAAACGCCGTTAATATTGTGGTGATAACGAAATGAGTATTACTATGCAGGTATATGCTAACGCGTGTACGTGTAAATATACGTAGATGAATTATCAAAGAGGGATCGGAAGCATAGAAATCACCTAGTATAGCATACACCCCCTCGTATCTTCGCTGGATGTCTCGAAAATGCACACATCCACCACATTAATCATACTGCCGCATGGTTGCCTCCAGCGCATCAGCATCCACATCAAAAGACACATCAAACGACGAGTCCGCACCCGCCGCACCACCTTGATCTTCCTCATCACCATCATCGTTACTGTCGTCCTTATCCAGCTCAGGCGTCGAAGTCGGCGGACTCTCAGGAGTCTGAACGACGCGGTTTAGTACGGGTACGTGTACGGGTTTCGGGTTGGATTTAGCGAGCAACGGAGGCTTGAAGGGTGGAAGCGTCGTTTGCTTTTGTCCCTTCACTTGTGAAGCCGCATAGGGCGACTGCGTGGTAGCGTAGCGCAATTGGGACGAAGGAAACCCGGCATTAGGGAGGTTGTGTAGCCGGCGCATACCGAGCGGTGGGAGACATCGCTGATTTGTTGGGGGTGGCACGGGAGGGCGCACATACGCTGACTGGGGTACCTTCTCTAAAGATGCTGTGAATGTGGAAGAGGACGGAGTTGTAAGGACTTCGGAAGAAGGTGCAAACCCAGAATTTGGGGAAGAAGCCGTAGGACGACTGGTGGAGGAAACCGGGCCGGTGCTGGGCGCTCTGCCAACCATGCGCTTCAGGGGTGGTACGATTTCGTCCACGTGCGTGGAGAAAGACCCATTCGGAGCGAAGCTACCTAGGGAATCGGTGAAAGTGCTGCTCTCGAGATCAGTATCTCGGTCTGAGTCTGACGTCATCTGGATGTCCGCGTGACTGTCATTATCTCTAGAAAGCTTAACGGTAGGTTTGATAGTGGCAGAGCTCAACGATCTACTGATTGCACTTCCCTGCAGAAGTGCAGAAGACGAAGCAGACGAGATGGTCGACGTACTAGCCGTCTTCGTTAGAGGTCTTACAAGTGCGGCAGATGTGAAT
Source organism: Suillus ampliporus (assembly GCA_016584345.1). NCBI lineage: Eukaryota > Fungi > Basidiomycota > Agaricomycetes > Boletales > Suillaceae > Suillus > Suillus ampliporus. The sequence continues at coordinate 54,667 of JABCPV010000175.1, forward strand.
TTTGAGCCAGACGAAGAAGTAGAGACAGTATTCCTTCGCGCCGTGGTATCCCCGGCGTACCACTCGCCGCCTTCTCTTCCACTTTCGCCTTCGCCATTTGCTTTAGCCTCGAATTCTCGTCCACCTGCGCAGAGACGTCACGTAGCATATGAAGTAGTTGTGCAATTTGCTCTGGATCGGAGGCAACGTCATGTTTCGTAGGTGTGATCGCTGAATAAACACGGGACGAAGGTATTTTCTTTTACATGGGTTTGCTCCTTGGGGCAATTTCTTTGATGAAGTAGACGCAGAGGGAAATGTGGCAGATGCAGATGGGAGTGTATTCGAGGAGGGTGCGGCGAACGTAGGGAGGGACGCCTTGCGGGTGGTAACGCACGGGGCCGTGACAGATGTACTGCTTGATGCCCATGTGGACGTGCACTTGGACGGGCTGCAAAAAGACCAAAAGGAAGCCAAAAGCCCCTGGAACGTTTCGAGTGAGAGAGCACGCAAGTCTCTGATCTCGTTCTTCCTCCTTTTGGCATTCTGCTATGAGTTGCCTGATCTTGAAGTTTGAAGTCTGACAAGTTTTTCCAAATATTCAGTGGAGGTCGTTACAGTTGCACCGGTACCTACCTAAGGTATGGAGTGTGATCTATTGTTGCCACAAAATGGTGCAGCATGCTGGTCGAGAGTTGCAGGTAGAGTGCGCCCTGCCAGTGGTTGATAACTTGACCGTGACGAAGACATGGAACATACCAGACAAACGCAATGCATGAAGGCATTTATTGGTGAATATTAATGGAAGGCACCGAAAGGTTCAACTGTGAGGCTATCGTGCCTACTAGTGGCACCAGAGGTACCCAAGAGGTGCAAGGAGGAAATTAAGGAGGTGAGTTGCAGGTGAGCCAAGGATCACCGGCGGCTAAAGTTGAAACTGTCCTCAGGATCTACCAGTATACATTCAACTTTACTATCACAGTCAGCGTCTCATTTCAAAGCTTCACATTCGATTGATCACAATTGCAAGTCAGCGGTTCGTCTTTGCATTCAATCAAGTATGATATCACCCCATCTACAAGATTTTTGGGCCAACTGCCAGTGAATCTAGTCTGAGTCTGGCTGTGTAGACGCCCATCCAGTGTGTTCGCACAGCACCTTCAGTTGGGCCTTGCAAGCTTGGATTACGACCATCAATCGCATCCTATCCACATTCTTTGACCGTTGAGGATACTCGAGAAAGCATGGAGAATGATCTAGGGTATGATTGCACTGTACTCGGTGTCGCAGTATCTTGCTTTACTGAACTTTTTGCGTGACTGTGCTGCAGGGTAGAGGACTTGCCAGACGATTTGACACCCTTTATTACTCGAACAACTCGAGACCACGTTGGCGGGGGTGGATTTGGTGATGTCTGGAGATGCGATTACAATGTAAATGGCATCTCAGCTCTTGTTAGTCCACGTGTTGGATCCATTACCATGCAACTGGCTGATGACTCGTTGGTCAATTATTATAAGGTTGCGGTCAAGGCCTTCAGATGTTCAATGGGAGATGATTTGGAGAGAATCAACAGAGTAAGCTATCATACGTACGAGAACCGCATATTAGCCCATGCTTCTTTGGATCATACAGAAAATCAGCCGAGAAATTGGCATTTTGAAGATTCTGCGCCATAAAAACATTGTACCATTGTGGGGTATAGCGACAGGATTTGGACGGATGTCAGAGTTGCGCTGCTTGGTGTCTCCGTGGATGCCAAACGGCACGTTGAATGCCTACCTAGCATCTAACCCCAACGGTTTAACAGTCCTGGACCGTTCGCGTATGGTGAGTAGAATTCTCATCACATTCATTTTTCAACACTCACTCGAAATTGGAAGCTGGAGGATATCAGCGCTGGACTTCGTTACTGTTAGTTTCCATCTATCTCAAGATGCTTGAGTGGTAACCTACTTTTGGTGCAGTGCACTCCGTGCCCGTTATGCACGGAGACATAACAGGGGTGAGCCTAGAGTTACTGAGGCATTCTTGGGACTGATGAACCTGCAGGCGAATGTATTGATTGATGAGGGAGGCCATGCGAGGCTAATCGATTTTGGTCTTTCCACCATTGTCCAACCCCTTCTCGGCCAATCGCACTTGGCTGCGACATCTATACACCCAGGTGCAATCCGCTATGCAGCACCAGAATTCATTCTATCCGATGATGTCCCTGACCTGGGGTCTTTGGAAAAAGCTGATATCTATTCTTTTGGTTGTGTCATGCTTCAAGTGAGTCGGCGGTTTTGTCACGAAATGTTTACCTGAGGACTTATTGAACAGGTTCTCTCCGGTCAACCCCCTTGGTTTGAGATCAAGTCAGAAAGGCGCATTGTTATTATGATATCCGAAGGTTGTGGACCGCAACGTCCACATAGCCATCCTGCAATAATAGACTTGGACTGGGACTTCATCCAAAAATGTCTGCAATTTGGACCCGAACTTCGACCTTCAGCAGACGAAGTACTTGAATTCGTCATGCATAGGTTTTCCTCATCAGGTATGCTTGCATAGTTCGTGGTGCTTTGTCGACCATCCACTTACATGAGCTTCAAGATTCTTCTAGACCACCTGACGATCCTCCCGATGATGCGCAGGATGGCTTCCCCGGAGCTTCCCCGCGCGATGATTCTGAGGGCTCGAGCACGACACAACAACCACCCAATAGTCCACCATCCCACCCTGATCATGAACTGAAGAATTTAACCACTATCATGAATGAGTTGTTCACCTCAGGTAATCCTGCACATTCATGGTGCCTTTCTCGTCAACTTACATTTAGTTTCAAGATCTCCCTAGACCGCCTGATGCACGAGATAATTTTGACCATCCTCGGCTCACTAGTAATTTCTTCGAGCCATCCAACACTGGTCGGTCCCAGTTAGCCATTACTAGTTCCTTCAAGTCAAGCAGCACAAGTTTGCCCCCTATGCCCTTCGAGACAGGCAGCACTAGTTTGTTCCCCGGGTCTATGTCCTCCGAGTCAGGAAACACTAGATCCTTCGAACCAGACGACATCAGACACTCTCATACGCACCGTAATACCTATCCCTGTCGATGGGACAACGAAGGAAAGCTTTGTGGTTACAAGCTCCGGGCTACACCCAGAGATATTCTCAGCCACTTACGCGAACATCATCGTATTGGAGTTGAAGTTTCCCACAATAAACCATCCTCTTGTCTATGGGTTACACCTCACGGTCGCTGTGAGATGCAGCTGCAGGACCGAAATTATCCGCGCCATATCATTAAGCACCTAGGTATCAGATTCAAGTGCTCCGTCTGTGGCATGATGATGGCTCAAAATGACCTCGCCGTGGCGCATCGTCAGCGGCACCCAAAATGCTCTCAAGCAGAAATAATAATGATGTCAGATAGCAATACTTAGGCGTCTTTCTGACAATGCTATCGCGATGTGGTCATCAATAGTTTGCTTCATACTACAGTGTTAGACCCCATCGGATCTATACGTATACGTCGAGCAATTAAGCATTTGTGTCGTGAAGAGAGGTCGACAGGGTCACCTGGCAATTCCATAGGTTAAAAAGCATTTGAGAATTGTGCAAAGGATGGACTCACGACATAGGCTCAGGCCCACTGATTTTCATCATTTAATCGCGCAGATCGTATGCTCACCAATCTGCGAGATACAAGTCCACTGCAGAAATCACAAATGTACCAGACAAACGCTGTTGACATTGTGTTGAAAATCAAGTGAGTATTACCAGGTGTAAATATGCTAACGCGCATGTAAATATACGTAGATGAATTATCAGGGACGGATGAGAAGCATAGTAATCACCTAGCATAGCATACATCCACCACATTAATCATACTGCCGCATGGTTGCCTCCAACGCATCAGCATCCACATCAAAAGACACATCAAACGACGAGTCCGCACCCGCCGCACCACCTTGATCCTCCTCATCACCATCATCGTTACTGTCGTCTTTGTCCAGTTCAGGCGTCGAAGTCGGCGGGCTGTCAGGAGTCTGAACGACGCGGTTTGGTACGGGTACGGGTTTCGGGTTGGATTTAGCGAGTAATGGAGGCTTGAAGGGCGGAAGCGTCATTTGCTTTTGTCCCTTCACTTGTGAAGCTGCATAGGGCGACTGCGTGGTAGCGTAGCGTGATTGGGACGAAGGAAACCCGACATTAGGGAGGTTGTGTAGCCGGCGCATGCCGAGCGGTGGGAGACATCGCTGACTTGTTGGGGGTGCCACAGGAGGGCGCACATACGTTGACTGGGGTACCTTCTCTAAAGATGCTGTGAATGTGGAGGAGGACGGAGTTGTAAGAGCTTTGGAGGAAGGCGTAAACCCAGATTTTGAGGAAGAAGTCGTAAGACGACTGGTGGAGGAAACCGGGCCGGTACTGGGCGCTCTGCCACCCATGCGCTTCGGGGGTGGTATGATTTCGTCCACGTGCATGGAGAAAGACTCATTCGGAGCGAAGCTACCTAGGGAATCGGTGAAAATGCTGCCCTCGAGATCGGTATCTCGGTCTGAGTCTGACGTCATCTGGATGTCCGCGTGACTGTCATTATCTCTAGAAAGCTTAATGGTAGGTTTGATAGTGGCAGAGCTCAACGATCTACTGAGTGCACTTCCCCGCGGAAGTGCAGAAGACGAAGCAGACGAGATGGTCGACGTACTAGCCGTCTTCGTTAGAGGTCTTGTAGTCGAAGCGGCAGGTGTGAATTTTGAGACAGACGAAGAAGTAGAGACAGTATTCCTCCGCGTCGTGATATCCCCAGGCGTGCCACTCGCCGCCTTCTTTTCTGCCTTCGCCTTCGCAATTTGCTTTAGCCTCGAATTTTCGTCCACCTGCGCAGAGACGTTACGTATCATATGAATCAGTTGTGCGGTTTGCTCTGGATCGGGGGGGACATCAACTTTCGTAGGTACGGTCGCTGAATAAGCACGGGACGGGGGTATTTTCTTGCTCCTTGGAGGTAATTTCCTTGACGAAGTAGACGCAGAGGCAGATGCAGATGGGAGTGAGCTCGAGGAGTGTGCGGCGAACGTAGGGAGGGACGCCGTGCGGGTGGTGACGCCCGGGGCCGTGACAGACGTGCTTGATGCCCACGTGGACGCGTACACAGATGCACTTGAACGGGCTGCAAGCGGAACAAAAGCAAGTCAAAAACCCCTTGGAACGCCTCGAGTGAGAGCGCACGCACATCTCTGTTCTCGTTCTTCCTCCTTTTGGCATTCTGCTATAAGCTGCCGGAGGGCTGGATCAGCGGGTTGTGAGGGAATCCATCGAACAACGTCCATGTCGACGCTCGTGTCAGCAGATGCTGGCCGGGTGCTAGCGCGTGCCCATTGTGATGAAGAGGGAAATTGGGAAGGGGATGGCACGTCAAAGTCCATGGTAGTGTGTTAGTTTGGTAGGTTCAATTGTGACGAGAGAAAAGACAGTAAAGGCACCCTTTATACGCTGGGGATCAGTGGTCAGTAAGTACTAGTGTATGCGACAATGAATGAAATTGTAAATGAAAGTGGCAGACAATGCAAACATTGACTGACCCACAGCTGCTCAGTTGGTGGCAACGCGTTCCACAAGTGACAAAGTCAACTTTCGAGCGATGTTGTCCTTTATGAAGTGAGTCAGTACTGCCCCCAGATCTAGCAGACCCTTGCTGCAAGCTCATAGTAAGTACTAGTCACTGTTGTTACCGTTCAGACTTACCGCAGTCACTTCGCACGACACAAAGCCAGCTGCAGAAAAGCACAAGCGCCTGTTCCAAATCAGGAAGGACCTCCTTGAACTTCATTAACTCCGTTTGCTGTTCGTTCATTTTGTCTCTGATTGTCTTCTGTGATAAGCACACACGCGATGATCAGCTTTCGGAAGTTATCTGCTTTATAAACGCCACTAATGTGACAGCCTATGACAGCCTGGACTGTCTCTTCTCCATGTGTAGTTTTGTGTAGCTTTGCCCGTTTTAAGTTAGTCCCCCTGACCAGGACAAAGCTGACAATCACAGCTTTCCGATTCTGAAGTGCCTGAGGCTAGAGATACCACTCCCATCAATATTAATGCGGGTAACTTGTCAGGCGACTTGGTGGTTTCACACCGACGCAATAATACTAGCCGAGTTCAGTCCCTGTGAACGTGTCGTTCCTTATCAACCATTACAGAAGAAAGTACAACAATTTAACTAAAACTACATCCTCCAAAAACTACATCCAATACTGTACAAACCAACATTGTGGCTTTACAACAGTGACATCGCATTATTCGTGAAATCGTGACAATCAAAAGGGATGAGTACGCGCTTCGTGGACGTACCGCCAATAGGCAGGGAGAAGATGTGCAACGGAAAACCACAGCTAACATCGCACATCAGGACAGAAACACGGCAGCCAGAGAATTCCACTTACACTATACAGTTTGCAGGACTTTCGCGCTGCCTGCGATGTCTTACAGGTCATGAACTTGAGCCCCACCATCACTCCATATGCAGTGAATGCAAATGTGCAGAGTGCGTCCACTCCCCATACGCGAGATAGACAGATGGACCACAGCGGGAGGGCTACCATCATAGACATCCGTGCAAGATTGGGGAATGCTATCGGCAATGTTCGTCTGCCAATAAGGCGGTCTCCCTCTACGTCCTTGAAATCCTGAGCATGCAACGTGCTTGCGAACACCGCAAGGCTCAGGATAATCGCCAAAATTGCGTTGGGTTCTAACCGTGACATATCTTTGCCTGTTCCAAGCAGTAGATCAGTAAACAGTTCAGAGGTACGACGCTCGGTAACAAACCTGCAATAAGAGTGGAACCTATCTCGAAGCAAGCATAACCCACTGCTGTTATAAAGTTCTTCGAGATCCAGTGCTCGTGAGCCTTAAGCTCATTGTAGAATATTATGAACAGCGTCAACACGAAGCTCAATCCAAAAACTTGGGAGCTGTAGTATGCAGATAAGGCGAGACATATTGGAATGAGAGCCCATCGCAGCACGACAGCGTCTTCCAGGCTAATTAGTCCTGCAGGTATAGGTCGGGAAGACTTGTTCTTCCCATCCTCCTGAGGATCGATTATTTGATTGGCGACATTAAAGTGGAGTAGATGGAGCCAGATCCAGAAGACAATGTGAGAGCATCGTCGGAGATTGCAGAGTGGCCCAGCCACGACTGCGAATAGCGTCTGATATGATGAGTGCACAGTAGCGGAACAGCAACAGAGTACATACAATCGGAATAATGGTGGTTGTGATGTCGTCGCTCGTGAAAAAATACAGAATTTGGAGGTAACGCATAGCGGGTCGTGAGGGGATGGACAAAGCCATAGCTTCTTAATGCCCTACCGTTCGTCCCTAAAAACTGTCCAGCGGGTCGACGGGCCGATAAAGATATCTTACCGAGCCTTGTAATCCGAATGGTTAGATGATGGCGTTCTGTTTGATCGACATCATGTTTCAATCCCGGCGGTCCCAAATATCACTTACCGATCGGTCGATTCTTTAATGAAAGCAATTTAGCATCGCAGTTTCCGCGGGCGCGAGGGTAGTTGTTTCAAAGGTGTGGGTGGCCGTCTGTTGGGAGACGAGAGTCTTTGTGGGTGTGATATAGTGTGATGTCCACCTATAATCATCACCCGCTTGAGCGCCTAGTGGTCCGAAAAGTAATAGTCGTCAAGCAATTCCTGCGTTTAAATTTCCTGATGTATGAAAACGAAGCACCAAAACTGAAAAAACGTATAGTTTCGACATCCTTCGCGGGAGCACTGGCAGGCCGTGAGGACGAATAGGGACAAATGTATTATGCTTCTTCATCAATTTCCGAGATATCTGATAGAATGTGGTGGGTAGAGAAGTCACTTTTGTGGAAGAAGATAGGCACGTACGATAGGTGGTCATAACCCCATGATAATCACCGTTCACGTCAGTGGTCGAGTTGGTTCAGAAGCTGTTGACAACTCAGTATCCGATAAACGAGACATCATTCTTCCATTTATCCTTCTTTGGTTCAAAGGTTTTGCACTCTTCTAGCCGAGCTTGGCGGAGCGATGATAGGCCTTCTAATAGCTTCTAATCAGTTCTAATCCCAATCTTTTCCCCGACGACAGCTTTCGAGCGGTTTTGTCATCGGCGGGTGCGGGGTTGTTATGTGTCTGAGACCCAGGAATAGATGAATAGCCACTGACATGAATGTGTGTTTGACCCATTAATACAAGCCGTAACAGACTGTGCGAAGAAGAGTGAACACTGATCTGTTCTTCCGTCAAGCTACCAGTGGTTGGATAACACGCATCGGGTGACGGAGGCGTAAGCGAATTGGACTATGGAAAATCCAGACTCACGTCTGGCGCATCACATCCCCACGAGCCTTGGCAAACGTTACTCTGAGTGAACAGCCCCTGCCGGCGGACACAACTCTCATGTAACTTTTGCATCGTGTGCGGGACCGATCAGGGCGGGGTGGGTCAGGGTCGATGTCCAGGAACTTGGTAAGCGTGATAAAAAGAACGGCCTGGAACGGATCGTCTTCGGTTGTCTTCCTTCTACAATTCAATTGCAGGGTAGACTAGGGTACCTGGTAAGATGTTGTTCAGCATTTGTGTTGCGTTGATGAGATGCGGCACTCCACTGCAGAGGTAGTGCATAATGATTCAGTCGAAGTCGTACGACCTCATTCCTGCGAACACCTACGGCAGAATGGATCAGTCTCCCCTACTATGCAGACCCAAGAAAAGGAAGACAATCGTTCCTTCTATATTACGAGAAGTGGATATACCAACACGGCGGCGCTGGAGCTTGAGACCGTTGGCCGTTGCTAACAAGTTGTAAGCAGCTTCCTCGCAGTCGTGGACCATACATAGCCGAGTCCGATCCGCAGACGGTCTAGGCCCATTAGTAATAACGAAAGTCGAACGTTGACTGACTGTCTTCCTTCCATTTGTCAGTCTGCCTATGGACACGATTCAGACGAGTCTGAGGCTAGTAGGCTAGTACTAGTTCGGTCATGAGCTTCACATCGCCCAACTGGGTCGACTTTCTGAATCCGCCATGCTTTGACCTCGAGGCCTCTATTTTTGTCTCTTCGAAGTTCGAATTCTCGACGTCAGCGGAACGAAAATTTGAGCCGAACAATCTCGAGTTGTACCTACGAGCACCTACGCGGTACCGCAGTTTCGTCACGCCATATTCAAAGTAAGTTTGGTTAGACCTGTGTGCGCCTGTACTCCACCAGACTCCACCTGTACTAGCTCAAGTGTCTCCTAGTGTCCCCCCATATCGCTAGACCGATTGTTTCACTGTTTCATCAGCAGATTTATCCTGGTTTATCTCGGCCGATGAGAATTGGCTGAATTATTTTCAACCACCTAACACTGTGGGAAGTAGAACCAACGAATTTCAGCAGATTGGTTATTGAATCGATGAACTTCAAGAAGCATAACACCGAATCGACCATGGCCAAGAGTATTATGTATCACCACAAACCTCATTGATACGTCCATTGACCGCAAAACTAAGTGGGACTACTAAGTGGAGTTCGCAGTGAGCAAGAGGTAAAGAAACGTGCTCTACGAAGATATGACACTTTTGAATCAGTTAGACGGTCGCTAGCGCTACGGCCGCTGCCATCAGCATCATCCGGCTCAACATCAGCCGTAAGTGCCGGCTTGGAACGATTGATGATGCTCCAGCGCCTTCGCGTGCTCAAATGGCCTTGAACATTAGCACAGGATGTGGGCATTCGAGTCCGAATGCATTGCCTGAAACGTGGTCAAGTTGACGATATAAATCAGTTAACGTAAGTATATCACCGTTCCAATTCGACCAGATGGCGGACCATTTGATCCAGTCGCAGAGAGGATCGCAAGATCGCAAAACGTCTGCCACCTCTTTCTTGACATCCTGCGTCGGTGGCATCCCCGACGTAGATGCACCTGCTTTGAGTAATGTCATATCGATAGACCAGAATTTGAAATTTTCACTTAGCCGCTTTTATTTATTATTGGAGCGACACCAAACAGAGGCGCTCATGCTAGCTAAATTTGTAAGTCGTTAACGGTACTTGTAGGGCTTGTTTGGCGGTACAGATGTTGTGACAAGACAGCGCGCGCGCACATCTACCACCAGCTGTACATGGTGATGGTAGTACTATACTACTAGTACCAACTGTAGGTGACCTTCATTGTCAAGCAATGAAGCCCTCGCCATGCAAGACTCGCGCAAACATATTTTACATACATGCTTGCCGTCAATCCATGCCTATGTGGTGTTCGTTCGATGGTGGTGAAGGACACCTCAACATCTCTCACCTCCCGTAGGGCACTTTGTAGTTCAAATGGAAATATGTCGGGAGCGCGCTCGACACATGAGAGAAGGCACTGCAATAGTTAGGTATTAAATTCAACATGCCTTCATGCTTTCACTGAAGGCAGCATCCTGTGCCGTAAGTAGACGAGGACAACCGCTTTCCAGAGGTCTTTGAACAACAGAGCCTGTGAGTTGCGAGAGCCGAAGCACTCGACTGACTGTTCGATGGCTGCATCCTGTCACTTGTGCTATGGCCTTCGACGTCATGCCGCGTGTGGACATAACAACCCACTGCTGTTTGGCAGCCTCTGTGGTATGTCGACGGTTTCCGTGCATGATGACGATGGTCAGCAGTCATTGTACTAGCACTCCCCAAGCGACTTACAAAAGTAGCTAGCATGAGCGCCTCTGTTTGGTGTCGCTCCAATAACAAATAAAAGCGGCTAAGTGAAAATTTCAAATTCTGGTCTATCGATATGAAGATAGCTGTAAGTGCCATCTTGTCGAAGGCATGGACCTTCCAAAAGGAAAAAAAAATAAGATTCGCGAAGCATGCAATAAAGAGTATAACTAACTTCTGGGAACATACTAGGAGGCGGGTACTGGGCGCCTTACCCGAGCCGGTGACGCCTCTGTTATTATTTCCACGGTCAGTAGGCCGACAATAATGGACAGCGTAGCGTAAGAACCGGGCGATGACAGACTGGCTGCGCCTCAATGCTTTTCATGTCAAATCGTGAGGAGTCTAGCGCTGCCTTGGCTTTGGCAAGGTCATCTTAGGTGGTAGGGTTGTTCAGGAGCGAAGATATCCACACACTCGCCGTAGTTGGAGGCCAGAGAGTTTCGCTGCTGCTGTGACGCGCAGATACGACTACAGAAGACGCGTCTACGCAGCGACAAGCCTACAGCGTCCGGTTGGCCTACAAAAGGCGTGGTGGGACCGTTGAACATGCGAGCTGCCTCGGTATATTGGAGGAGTGGGAGCATGCCAGGTTTGGGCTGGGCAGATTGGGAGGCTGCTATGGTGGTGGTGTTGAAGCTTAAGGAGTGCAGCTGAGTACAGTCACCAGTAACGAAGCCATTTCATGTCTGAAGTTGGAGGTGTTAGCAGGGTAGAAATAAGCACGTACAGTGAAGAACACAGATATTTCCATTGCGTGGTAAGACCGGGCTACGTATGCAGGCGGGAGCGAGGAGACCCTCGACGCGTACGATTCAGACTTAGTGACGGCGACTTAGAGAACGCTCAAGCAATCACGTGATTGCTTGAACGTTCTCCTTACTCCCCTCATGCGCAGTGTTTTAGGTGGTTGAAAATAACTCAGTCAATTCTCATCGGCAGAGATAAACCTGCTGATTGTGAAACATCGGCCTAGCAATATGGGGAGACACTTAAGTTAGAACAGCTGGAGAACAGGCACACACAAGTCTAACCAAACTTACTTTGAATATCGTGAGTGCGGGTGAAACTGCGGTACCGTAGGTCCTCGGTCGCACGTTACGTCCGGGTAACATCTCTCATGATTATAGAACGTTGAAACTTTAGCATCGCCATGAGCGACGTTACAAATACTTTTCATTCGTACGTGTTAACCGCTCTGTAAGTAGGAAATATCAACGAACGACAACAGAGCGCTCAGCGCAGAGTCCAGACCATACACGGTTCTAATACGACAAAAAGTCAAAAAACCACCCAAAGCCTTGCCCCACCACGTTGAAGCACACAGAACAACAAGAGCTCCAACGTGACGCATGCGATAGTTGAAGCTATTAAAGGATGAGCAAACAAAAACAAAAAAAAACAAGCAAACAAAAGTGAGATATTCCAACACTGCTGTCCATGCGTTTCTATAAATGCCGACTGTCCATGATCATATCCGCTGTCCGCTACTATGTCGCATTTCTCCCTCCGGATTATAAGGATCGTATTCTGTTCCTTCACTAGGTCTCCCATCCCGATATGGCGAATGTAGGTTAGGGCTGCTAGCGTTCCACGCCATACTTGAATTATCCTGTTGCAACGGCACAAAGGCACTCGAGTCAGAATGACGTGCTCGATCATCGGTGGCTCCTCCGCGGGACGCGCCGTCGCCATACCCGTCGCGCGTGGCTCTCATGGCATACGCAGCCGCAGGGTGCTGGCGGCTAGCGGTACGCCGACGGCGAGCCACAAAAATACCAAAGAGCGCACCGAGAATACCGATAACTGCAATAGCTCCAATCACAGCACCAATAATTGCACCAGTGTGCGTGCTTCCCGATGCACTGTTTGTTGTTGTGCCGCTGCTACCAGAGCCTTGAGCAGAGGCATTCTGGGAGGACGCTGGGAGAACACTAGCAAGTTGCGTGCTCTGCGTCTCAACTTGACCACTGCCGACAATGACCATCGTCCCGTTACTCGGGATACCGTCAATCACGACAAACATGAGAGCAGGTCCGGGTGTGAGAAGATTAGGGTTTGGAGGAACTTGAGCGACGTGGAGGGTAATCGAACCATTACTGTTGACGGTGTAGGTGCTGTTAAGCTGCAGGTGTCTTTGACCCATGTTCATGGCGTGGGTGGTGAAACCGCCACGGGACAGAACTACAGTTGTGTTTGCTGCTGCTGCGTTGGCCGAGCCACTGTATGCGGTCGAAGGGACAGTGAGGTCGAAGTAACTCCCGCCGTAAGAGAGCGTTTGTGGTGCGCCAGAGAAAGTTGGGCGTACGCTGGCACTGAAGTAGGGTGGATAGAAGATCTCCGCGGTGTAGGTGGTGGGGAAGTAGGCGGTAAGGTTGGTATCGATATTAGGGTTGGATCCGGCGATCATGACGGTGGCATCAGGCATGAGTAGCGCAGAGGAGTGGTACAGCCGTGCGATGTTCGTGCTACCCAGGCCGGCATTGGACCAGCGGCTGCCTGAGGGCAAATTCGGGTTGTAGATGGCAGGAGTTCCGACGGGGCCAGAGGCCAACGACTCGTCGAAGGGCATATCGCTAAATAGAGGAGTCTGGCCAGTAGCCTGAGCATAACCGGCAGTACCGTTCAAGCCACCATTGACAATCAAAAAGGTACCGTCTGGAAGGATGATGAACTGGCCCATGGTGCGACCCTCAAGCATGTCATCATCTTGGACATAAACAGGAGAAGAGCCATCTGTGGGCTCTGGGGTTATGCGCTGACAGTCCTTGGAGGTAGGGTAGGTCCAAGTGTTGTAGTTGGGGTATGAATAGTTACCCCAATACTCGTCAGGCATGTCAGTGCCACCGCAAAAGAGGACGGTGGGAGTGTAGTTGTTGGCGGGAGTAAGGGGTAGCATAGCAACGGCACCGGAAGCCGGGTAAACACGAGCGACACCCCCTGGCATATTGGGAAGAGGTGTCTCGACGTTGGTGTCGGGGTTCCACAGGACTGATGGAAGGCGTAAGAAAATTTGAGACAAGTAAAGACAGAACGTACTGGTAGAAATATTGGCCTGGATGAGCATGTTACCAGAAGGCATGAGGTAAGTATGAGCGTAAGAGTTGAGACCCGAAGTGGTGATCATGAAATTCATGACAGTTGCGGCACCCCTCGAGGGGTAAAACTCATACGTTGGTTCAGCGGCGCCACCCTCGTACTCTGGGTCCGTATTAGGGGTATTCCGGTTGATATAACCACCAGCGACAAAACCACCGATCAATACAACAGTACCATCACCAAGAGCCTCAGCGGCGGAGTACCAGCGCTGCTTCTGCATGGACAGAACAGCAGGGTTGTCGAACCATTCACATTGGGTGCTGGTCATGTCATCGGCGCTGGTGCAAGGATTGAGGATACGGATGGACTTTCTTCCATCGTAATCTTCATAGGTTGTATCATATTGACCTGAACCAACACTGCCGACGGCACCAAGCGGGCCAATGGCACTGTTGCCACCGAACGATGCATACGAGCCATTTGGCAAGTGCATACCAGAAGCACAGAAGGTGTTGGTCAACACCGCCATTGGCTGGGCTGTGTGAGTGTTGACATCCCTGAACACAATAATTAAACTAGTGCGAGACGGATAGGCAGATGCATACCACACGGAACCCCAAGCAGGGTGGCCGTTTATCTGAGCAGCGTTGTTCTCCGTTTTGTCAAGGATGTAGACCTTCTCCTCGTTGCCAAGGAACATCTTCGGAGCAGGTACTCAGAAAAAGTTCAGCGGAAAACAAGGCAAATGATTCTTACCATCATGGCACTGACTTGGGTATTACCGACCTGGACGATGGAACCTGCCTGCTGGGCAGCTGCCAGCTGAACGGATGCTGCCAGCCCGAAGGCTAGCCAAGCAGCGGAGAACATGGTCGGGGTGGTCGTAATAGAAGTTTTAACGAAAGGGTTGAAAGAGAGAATAAGGAATATAGATACGACCAACCCGAAAATGAAAGGGAAGGAGAGCGAAAAAGAGTGTGAGGTGATGTTATGGTGAGGTGACACTCGTCCTTAACAAGGCGGCGTGGTTTATTCTCTACCGTGGCGTCCCGTGCCTCGGACACCTGACACCGATCGGCAACACTCTTCAATCTCCGCTCTGATCATTGAAATTTAGTGAGGCCTTGCCAGCAATATTTGTCCTACGGTAGACGCTATCTTAGTACCCAGGTAAATATTCATCGTAATGAATACATATCCCCAATGGCTTTGGGGTGTTCACTGAAGCTAAAGGTTGTGTACTGGTGACTCGTGAGTGACGTAGCCATTAAAAAAAAACAAAGTCTGATAATTTTAGCGTCACACGCGGCGACTCAGGACCTTGCAGCTTGGCTGACCACTGACAGTTTCAATTCCCATGAAACTACATTTTCATAGGCAGCGCTCGCTTCAATATCGTGTTTCCAATCCAGTTTGACTTCTGGAAAACGTCACAGCCTCGTCATGTGTCCGACTTGCGGTAATGAATCGATACAGCTTTGCTTTGCGTGCTGATACTAGACAGAATGTGGAGCTCCGGCTTGGCTTGCATACCAGGCACACGACAACGCTTGTTTTCAGCTACACAAGAGGTTTGCACTCTGGGCTCTCGCAAGTTCTCGCCTACAATCGAGCTTTGACCACGGCAAGGCCGCGGCAAGGTGTGTTATTATTAAGATCGCCAACGGCCCCCTTCCTCGGCAACCTAACTTTGCTCGCATCAACATGATGCATATCAGAATGCAAAGTACAAACGTGTCTCTGGGCCATTAGGCAAGTCACGAGGAACATAGTACTTGATGTCATGGACATATGCGTTCCGGGTCTTAATCACTGCCCTCAAGTTAAAGCAGGCGCTACCATCGATTGAAGGACGATCAAAATTCCTAAAATATCACTGATGCGGCAATCAAAAGTGTGTTGGATATCAACGGGTGGCTTGTCGGCGGTCGCCGAGCTTCGTACAATAGGCTGTGCAAAGGAACAAATATCTTCTTGTTCTATGGGTCTAGGGGAGACTAGGCTGTGCAGAACTTCGCTGCATAAGGATTTTCGTTTATGAGACTCGTGCCCTTCACCATTTTACCACATAACTATGACAATAAGCGATCCGCGGTGTTCTCCGAATAGGTTTCAAGTTGTCATCACGCCAACTATTTTGGATGGAAAAGATATTATGATGCAGAAGGTGAAGGCGATCAAGATGTGATGGTATCATCGCACGGCGTCCACACAATGCCTCCAGCACCTATGCAAGCCGCCATCCAAAATAACAGAGTTTCGGTCATCGTTGGACTGGAAAGCATATCCTGCTGGACCTGGGCGTCATGAGAGTGAACCGGAGCTCGGAACAGGTCAGAAATATACGCGTCTTTCATATCTTATAAAGCACCGAAGAGTCAGGAGATGAAATGATCCCGAAAGAGAGAAATACGAACTAGAACTGAAGTTTCCAAATGCCCAGAGTTCATACGTTGTGACGGCAAAATATTGGCATTTCTGCTGTGAGCACATGTCCCATAGCTTGTCCGGATTGCATCAGACACTGGTACGCATAGCGGTACTGGCAAAGACTCACCAAAGCCCACAAAATAGCTGGTACACTGGCGGGTTTGTTGGTGGGGATCCCATCGAGGCTTCTAGGGGTCACCTAAGAGAATGCAACAAGGAGTAAGAGGAATGTTTCAAATGTAGGGACAATACTCGTACCACTCCAGTGTCGATGAAACTGATGAAGTCCATATTATCAAGAACCCACGGAGGAACAACTAGGACAATCATGCTCGTGTGGCCAGGATGGGGGCTGGGCTGTGATGAACGAAGCGCTATTTAGAGCAACCCAGAATGGGAAAAAAATAAAGACGCGTACGAGGGAGACAACGTCAAAAATGTTATCCTTCACGGGGCACATTTCGATTGAGCGTCTGAACTGGAGGAATTCTCGAAAAGTATCACCATCTCCTCCTTCGGGTATATCGTGTAGGATGTGCAAAGATCTTGCAACCGTCCGGAACGCAAATGTCATGAGGAGCTTTGTGATGTCGGTGACAAAATTGACATCTTGCAAATACACGTCGATATACTTGTCGTACTTTATGAGATTGATGGAGGGTAAAGTAAGGCCAATGGGGTCTTTCGTTTCTTCGAGAGGTCGCTTGATTTGCTTATCCTTTTGCCGCTCAAGGTCTGCCAATTGTGTCAGGTGAACGCGTTAGCAAGATGTACGCGTTCGAACTCACAGTCGCATGCAGCCCCATGGATACGGTAAGGCATAATCCGCGAAATGTTGCGCAGCTTCCGCGTTCCAGGTGCGGCCTGCAGCTCAGGGTAATGGGGCCAGACAAAATTCTGCTTGGCCCGAGGCCCGACTTCGAATGCCGGAAACCAGGATTCCTGAAGATATTGCTTGAGGGAATGCGTGTCCCAGCCTGCCTCGTCGTCCGCCACGTATTCGTCATCCATCTCGAATGGTTCAGGGACGGGCGCCAAATGCTGGAAGGCGATGTCGTTCATACGGTGATTGCGGACGAGAGGGCGGGGCCGAGAGCCAGCGGAAGGATTGGAAGGTTGGATTAGTAGTTGCTTTCTGAACTTCCAATCGAGAGTGCTGACGTCTAGTGGTTCCGTAGGTACGCGAACAAGAGGGGACCTGTAGGGTGCCATGTGCGAGTATGGGGATTGAGAGACTTCAAAAAGTTGAAAGGGATGAGTAGCGTTCTTTGAGACTTCAAAACAGTACCGACTTCTTGTCGCGAGTGGCCTCCTTTATACTCATCGGCACGGTTGAGGCACAATACCTAACAGAGATGCTGAAGATATGCTGCGTATGGGGGATGGAAGGCCTAAGCATTATTGTGGGTCTCTCTCCCGGGAGACCTAATTGTTCCAAAGCCCTGAAGCTCTTGTTAGCTATTATATGCTTCTGACATCGGCTATTGAGTAGGACCATCCCGAAGGGTTCATGCATGGTGCTGGGTCCGTTACCTTAGAATTACACAGAGACATGAGAAATCATCGCACCTCAGATGTTTCTCATCCATCTGTGTAATCCGAGTCGATACCGATAGCCATAGCAGAAAACAATTGCGGTTGTGTCTCCTGGAGATACTGTGGATCGGAGTTTGAGATATAAGTGCAGAGGTATCCACAACTGTTCTAGTAAACATCCCTTACCGCAACATATATGAAACCGTCCATTTCGGTGGACACACCAACGAGACTAGCGATAGCGTTCGAAGCATGATGCATGTGCATGAATGTCAAACTGGATTACATAATCCTAACGGCGCTCGGCCACGCCAGTCCCCGACACCTATGGGTAGTAGGGATACATGATATTTTTCTGACGCGGCTGGGCTGTAGCGCCAACATTCCGTCATGCATAACAGCCTGAACAAAGAACTGGGAGGATATCGGCTCGGCCTCGTTCCTCGGACAGCCGCTATTCTCCCCGTTACTGGGTCGAAGTACGAACTGATCGATATCGTATATATACTTGTTCATACCTTTATTTAATATATCGCCCGTCATCGTCTCGTCAAAAATCTTCGCGCGGCGGGACCCATGCATGAATTGACAGAGAGCATGTGTGGGTATCGGGGACTCTTTCTAGAGGGCTGCGCTCCCGGAAGTGTCGACCTTAGCAATTAGACTCAACTGTACAGTTATATGACATAAAATCTTCCCGCGGTAAACGGTACGGGTGCCTGCACGAATTTATCTGACAGAACCCTCCCCACTAAGCGTGGGTGTCGGGGACAAAAGATGATCATTTTATTCCAGTCGTTCCTTGTCAATTGCTATGTCGGTATGTTTCAATGGTCATATGCAAAGCTAATTCAAGGTCAGGTACGCCGTACATGGGGAAGAAAGTGGGGAATCGTTATCTGCCAGTTGTAAGCCTTGCTATGACCATATTGTGAGTACTCGTGACAATTTCTCTACTCTCGCCTTCACTAACTGGTGTGTCATTCAGATACACGCGGTCGAATCAAGCCGTGGCGGAATGGTAAGCCCTTGTGAGATGAATTGCGGCACAGACTTAGGAAGGGTGTTTGGAAGATGGCCGGAGTTCTGGAGCGAGGGCCCGAGAGAGCGGGAGGGTCAACACAAACCTACACCCACTCTCTTGAAACACTCTTCCTGTATTTAAAGACGGTGAACTCAAGTGGTCCACATCACATTCGTTTAGACCCTTCATTTGGCGTCCTGACTACTGACTGTTACTGGCTAACAGGTCTGACCGTGATCTCAGTAACCCGGATGTTGTAAAGCTCGGCCTGTTTTATATAGTGCGAGTCATACGCCGCGATCCCTCGACACAAGAGGATTTTCAAGTGAGCTCCCAAGCGTAGCACTTGCAATTCTGTTATTTCGAGGGATGCAGACCCAAAAACTCTGTATGATGCTTTGTGACATGATGCTCAAGAAAGTCGTTCTAGCTGGAGTCCTTGAACATCTTCCTCAAACATCAAGATTTCTGTTCACACACTCCTCCCTTGAACTTCTGGCCCCTCCTCAAGAATTGGTTGGCTCTGCTCGAATCTGCAACAATGCGGACTGCCTTCAACCTCCGATTACGCAAGCTCCGTTCTATTTCTCCCCTGATTTCAAGTTGGTCGTCCAATAAAAGGAAGTGCGAGTTTGATGATTTTTCGAAGGTCGACTTCTTTATGGTCAAGTTTGGCTATCTTAAGCTCTCTTGCTGATGAGGCTCTAGATATGCTTTAGCTGGTTATGTCTTATGTTTTAGACGATGTTATCCAACAGATTTGAAGTTGGGGATGTTTTGATAGACTTTGGGGTGCCCACCCTCTACGGGCTCGTTGCGTTAAGCGCAAGCGGTGCTTCGTGCATTGAGGTAGGGAAGATCTTAGGGCCAGGCGCATGAAAACTGGCGGTAGGAATCAGTCAAATGATTCATCGAGAACGCCGTGAGTCCTCGGATCTTTCTGCGGGTGAGATCCAGAAAGTACTCATATACACATTGCAGGAATTGCATTTTCCTTGAATTGGGCTGTTCATTGGTTTTAAGATAGCACTGGAAGCATGGTGACCCGACTGTTCCAGGCTGATAATAGTATCCTAAAAGTGGCTAACTGAGGAGTCTTCTGAGTCACGGAGCGATGCCACTCATGTGAGTAACGTGAATTTGTGAGCATCTAGAAGATTATAAGCACGTGTCGCTGTAGACCCCTGGGAGGATACAGTCGTTAGTCGAGTTTAATATTTTTTACACATCTTCGTCATTGTGGCGGAGTCTTAACCTCTACGTGGCCGAGGGAAAGGGGTTTCTCGCCTCATAAGTATGGTAGGAATTGCTCATGCAAGAACTACTCTTGAAGGACTGTTTTCGGGTGCGTTGTCAATTGTGGGACCTTGTACTGCAGCGCGGGATGATCAAAAGCCCCGCTCAATCAATTTCGTGTCAGTTTTTACACCACGTACAAAACCTTCTTCAGCAAGGTTATCGAGGAAAAGGGCGTCAGCACCACGCTGGAGGTATGCATCTTCTGTAAGAAGTACAAATTTGTAGAGGGACGAGACGCGTCTGCCCAGCCGGTGACATTGGCGCGCTTCCTAGTAGGATACGGCGCGAAGTTTGGCATCCCAGGCATGGTTGTTGAAGGTGAGCGATGCGACACATCATCGTAAACATATCACTGACAGACGTCTCAAGATCTCGCATTAGCCAACGTGCATGAGCGTGAGTTCTTGCTGTCGTATCTTTCGAGCCTAGCGGCACGACTGCAGTGTAGGCAACAACTCGGCTTGTCTCGCTTTTTCTCAATACAAAGACATCTATTGCACCCCTCTCAGCCCGAACAATCGCGCCCTTTGGATGAATGGGCGACTTTAAACGCTGTGGCATGTGGCGTGCAGAAGTACTATTTCCTAGGTCATCTGCGAGTTTACTACCCCTCGGACATCGATGACAATATGGGGAGTTTCCTTGTGGATTGTGTCGGGGTGCTTCGACAAAATGCCGAGCGTCGATCTTCTCGCTCCGATGAGCTACTACTGAAGCGAGGGGGAACCGAGCAGTCCGACGATGAGCCGGAGGATATCGATGGTTTTCTCCAGGTGTTTACAACCAAGAAGAGCTGGGTCAAGCTCACTGAGCTTAGCAACCCTTCACAGTGATTTGTGTACTCATACATACGGTTTTCTGCATATCGACACTTGTAACTTACAGTTGTTTATAGCATCAACAATAAGCGGACCAGATGATCTAGGACCGAAAGAAAGAACATCACCTATGGATACAGGCCGCCGCTAACTAGTTGCCAGTGGTGGCAGCGATCCGAGACTCCCGTTACACAGCCACGTCTGACACTTCGTCGAAATTAATGGTCTTTATTTGCAGTCCAAGTGACAAGTTACAACTAAATAATCCACCAGATGTATGTATTTGGTTCCAATGGAACAATAAACGTGATTCCTTGTTGCAGAGTCATATCTTACTGCTGCACCACAACGCGATTTGGATTTTTTTTCACGCGTTGCTGCACCCAGGCATATTTACAAGAACACCGCCAATATATACATACAGAACAGATATATACAGCAGTTATCATTTTGTTACTATATCACACTAGCAGTCCCTTATCCCCCCACAACAACGTATCCCACCATGTACATGGAGCCCTCCTATGATTCCAAAGACATGTAGTCCTCCAACATGAAGTTCGGCAAGAAGGCATACATAACTGGATCCATCTTCCGGCGCATCAGCAGGTGTTGAAATTTTTCTGCTTCTTGTAGCCAGGGAATAATATTATAAACACCGGATGTTTGACTCCAGGCGATATCAACTAGATTGGGGAACACCACAGCTAGGACCCACATGGAAAGTGTCGCTCTCGACAACTTCGAGTATCCGAAATGCAGCCTCTGGAGAGCTGTTTGCTTGGGCCAAAGTTCCCGTTTTCCGTCCGGTGCATCTTCGCCCTCCCTGCGATGGGGGAATGTCGGCCTTTGGGTGTCATCGAAGGTTAAATGTAGGACACGTAGCGATCTGCATCGCAAGACTAATGAAAGCACTGCGGTGAAGGTGACCGTGGAAGTGTGCATTTCATCTGAGGCAAACCATAACTCCTGAATATCCGGCCAAGCAACTGCAGCATCCTCGATGAAAGCATCGTCAAGACAGTATTGTCCTGTGGCTATGAACTTGACATCCGTCAGCCTTCGGAACTTGAGCAAGGGGCGGAAAAGGTCCAGAAGGGAGTGGGCTGTAGACGTGCTGCGAAAGGCCGCTATCGCGGTGAACAGAGATATCTTCCAGGAATGCGAAAGATTTGCAAGACGTGTGCAGGGATAGCACCAACTCGCCGACTTCTACCTGTGCAGCATATTTAGAGTACTTGATACTGATGCTTGATAATTGTGGGGTGATAACACCAAGCAGGAAGGATGTGCAGAGTTGCAAGCGATCAGCAACGAGAGTGAGGCGGTTGAGGGCACTCAATTCGAGTCGCATATCCCCCAATCGCGGGTCCAGATCACCGAATCCTTCATGCAAATTAAGTGCTAGGACTTGTAGGGAGCGCAAGTGTCCGATGTCAGCAATGCTATGCCTCGTGAGACACACGTTGCGGAGTACGTCCAGTAGATTTAACTTTTGCATCTTGTTGAAAGGGAGGTCGATCTGGCAAGGCGACCCATCGTGATCCGCGGATATTACTATTTGTCGCATGCCAGATGCTTGTGCTGCGAGGGCATCAAGTAATCGTTCTAGCTCATGTACCGGGATGCCTGATGGTAGACAAAAGGCGAGCACTTCTAATCCGGGTGAGAGGAACTGGCGGAGGAGGGCGAGGTCTGGACTGAACTCCGGCCGATCAGATACTACTTTGAAATCCAATTTGTGCAGGTTCGGGAAGAGCGAAGTGGGGGGAAAGAGGGCGAAAAGTTTGTGGAGGACAAGGTGATGTGGTTGCGGGGGGTGCCTCGAATGAGTGTCTGTGGGGTTGCCAATGAGCTTGCGTATCCTGGACGCGTTCAATCTCACGCGCTTCCATTCTGTAGGTAGCGGTTCGCGGGAAAGGTGCTATACATTGGAGTACGTAAGTAGTGTCCTGTCAAACGGTGGATGCAACTCACAATAAAACCGTCATCTCTGACTTCCCAGGTGTCTCGAGGCAGACACATGATGAGCGGTCCCAAGTTCAACTGTTTACACCAGAGTATATCCAGGGCGGGAGAAGAGAGCACAGAGCAAGTGCTCGCAAAGTTTGTCATGTCCGTTACCGACGTGACATTTTGCAAGATAGCGTGAACGATATCGTTGACTAGAAGAGCTCGATGCATGGTTAACTCGAAAGATGTTGACGATGCTCGACCATTTGCACCGTCCTTCATATATAGCCGCTGTTACAAAAATCCAGAGACCCACAGGTGGTCTGGCTTTTTGTTCCGGTGTGGCCCGTGGTCACTGCGCAAATGTGGACTCATTCATTGTGTTTGTCTGTGAACAAAACACATTATACCATGGATGCAGAGTGCTTACTTTACATGGACCGTACATGTTTTGATGCCAGTCTGAAGTTCCCCATTGCGAGTGATAAATCGGCAGGCTGATGCTGCACCCGGTAACGAGATATATAGGTCTCTCGTAGCCTAAATAGTGCCTGTCAGGGTGGAGTGGTAGCCAAAGCTGCCAGTGATTGTTGGCAGAGAAGAATGGCCTCCTCAACATCTTCATTTGTCTCAGTTTCCGTGAAACAAGAGCAAAGGGCCGAGCCAAAGAGTTGTAGGGCGACTGGGATGGTCATGCTGCTTTAACTCACGGTACAGTTCAATGGCCTCGTGAGGATCCTCGCTTTCATGCAATCCCTTATATCTGGTTTTGAGCGCGAGGGCAAGGTTGCTCAGTGTGGTGTTACGACGCGGATGCCCGGGTGGGCGCAATGCCAGTGCCTCGCGATGGAGGCTGATTGCTCTGTTGATGTCATTTATGTCATCATGTTGTGTGAAACGGGTGCAGAGGGCAAGTCCTAGGTTGTCCGATGATGTATCGCGATATTCGTGCCCAACAGGGCGCTGGCACAGCATTTCTTCGTATAGAGAGATAGCCTCGTTGAGGTCATGAGATTACCTTGGTGACCAAAGCGAGATGAGAGGGATAAGGCCAAGTCATTCGAGTAGGCATCACGGTCAGATTAATGTCCCTCGGGGCACAGAGACATGGCTTCACGACAAAGTTGTATGCTCGCATCGATATCATCAATGCTGCCACATTGTGTAAAGCATGTGGAGAGTGACCATGAAAGCTCGTAGAGTGCTCTTGGACGGTGTTGATAGCCCAGAGGACAGAGCTCGAACACGATTCATCCAAGTTGGATATGCTCATTGGATGCATCCGTCGGAAGGTTATTGATTACATAATGCATACTATTTTCCCCTACCGCGATGCTCCGAAGGTAAGTGTCTTCGGCACAGAGAGGCAGCAGGTCATAGTAGAGTTGAACGTATTCAGAGATATAGGCGGTGGTACGGTGATAGTCGTAGCGCCAGTTCAGTGCTTCGGTGGGATAATATACAGATAATGGACGATCGAGGTGGTTTTGCGGAAGCAATGAAAGGATGTCGCGGAATAGAGATGTAGTAGAGTCAATGTCTTGAAGATCCTTTCGAATATAGCCTTCAAGGTGGGCCCACGCGGGGTTAGTGAGAGCGGCTGTGTGGTCAGGATAGCCAACCGGACACCAGGAAAGAACCAACTGGAAATACTCCACAGCATTGTGCAGATGAGAGACTGTCTTACTTATCATGTATTCGGAAAATAGTGTATGGCCCGCATCTGTGTCTCTAGCAATGTTGCAGTCAACAGTGGGCTGCAGGTGGCGTTCTGTCAGCATAATCCAACAATACAGCCGCTAGCGTCACTCACATCAAACAGTGCACTGTCCTTATTTCCGCAAGCGTATATAACCTTCAGCGTGAGGGAAGAGTGGACACAACGAACGAGCGGGAAGGAGATATCTACGATAAATTAGTAGATGTACATGAAGGAGAAGCAGGTTACTCACCGAAAGGCTCATTTCCATGATCGACCAGGTCATCCCACGATGTTTCAACCTTTCCAATGAGTTCTCCACTGCCTAGTATTCGACCGAGCTCAAAGGATGTCCTGATCTCAACTCATAATGTAGGTGACGCATGTGATGATCTACAATCAATGATCAGTTCTTGAATTGCGTCCGCAAGTCTATGCGGATTGCTTTACAGAGTCACGGTATCACCCCACGCTACAGATTGGTCGGATGATAGGACTTGGATGGCCGATTTCCGGCGTCTCCTCGGATCGACATTGATGGATATGTAAATGCCTGCAAGTATGCGCCAGGAAGGGACTTTGAGTTTTTTTCCGTTGATGACTATCGATAGAGCGTGAATATCACGAAACAAATAATACCAAGATGATATAGGTGACCCACCTTCGAGTCTGTTAGATTGGCCTTCCAACCTACCGGGCATGATGGCGCGATTAAGCAAATGATAAGGAGGATGGAGGATGGACCAGCTGAGTATATGGGGACTGTGGATGAAATTCAGGTGGGAGATGACCGGTGGGGGTTCGTGGTATGCTGCACGTCATTCCTTGACAATACTAGTATACGGGTCGGTATGTTTATGCAAAGCTAACTTGAGGTCGGGTACGCCGAACATGGGCTGGAAGAAAGTGGGGATTCGATCGTCAATCGTTATCTGCCAGTTGTAAGCCTTCAATGCTATGACCATATACTGTGAGTACTCGTGATAATTTATCTACTCCGCGTCTATCCTGAGGACACAGTGATTCACTGTGCCCTTCGGCATCAGGAAAAAACCACCTGACTACATAGTACTATGTAGTCCGTGTAGTCAATGTAGCTCGGTTGCTACATGCCTTCTACATAGCAACTGAAGTGACTATGTAGTGCTACATAGTGCTACATAGCGCTATGTAGCAGCACATGGTGCAACTGTAGTAAATCAGTAGTAGATTGTAGTTCATAGGAGTGGGACTCCAAGCAACTATATAGCACACCATAGCGCACCATAGTAGTGACTCAGATTATAGCACATGAAATAGCAACAAATCAATAAATTCAGATCAGTCGATACTAACGGCGGTACTGCTACGACCCTCGGCTCCCGCTCTCACTAGCCTCGCCGCCCACTCTCCTCCTGAAGCTGGTGTTCTCGAATGGCATCTTCGATTGCCTCATCACTGATTCTGGATGCGTCTGAGAATGTAGTGGGTGTATCTACTACACCTGCATGGAAACTTCGCAAATTAGACTGGCACTTGCAAAATTCGAGTGAAACTCACCGAGCCACGTCATGCAAATTGTCACAAATCCTTTCGAAGAGCTTGTAAGGCGCCGTGCGCTCGTCAAAACGCTGCAGTGAGTTCAAATGATTGTTGTAGACAGATCCATATGTGATGGCTGTGAACCTGATGTCTTCCTTCACGCCCTGCATCCACTCGTCAATACAGCATTCGATCTAACAACAATTAGTAGGCATGTCAATAATAATACGAACGCGAGAGATGACTTACAGTTGTAAGCATGAGCGCAATAAGCTTGATAGGCATGGGGTTGAAAAACTGGTTGTAGACGATGCCCTCGTCGTTTCGGTTTGCAAACCACATGACATTGATACCGTCTTGGAGTAGCTCGGTCTTGTATATCCCCGTCTTCGCTTTCCAGTCCTAATACCACTGTCAGTACATGAAAGTAGACCATTGCACTACATACCTTGAAAACGAACGATGAACCATCTTTCAAGGCTTCCACTAGATCACGGTTTTGCCTTATAATGTCCCTCGATTCACTCGACCGAAACCCAAAAAAAGTCCGAGTAAGCGACCGCATCTTCGTTTTGAGTTCACCGCGCACATGTGATGTGCATTTCAAGAGCTTTCCAAAGGTAAGATATAATATAAGTCAGTCCAAGAATGCATAGATAACAGACGGCTTACCATCTTAATTGCTAAAGGCGTCAATTTAATGTTGACGCCTTTCAATTGGCAAGCCTCACGCCAGGCATCTTTTCCCAGCATCGTCTCGTCAGCAATGGAATCTGGAAACGGCGCCTTTGTGACAATTAGACAGCGGAAGAGAGAAATTGCGGTTACAAGGATGTCTTTGGAGACATCATCGAAATCAGCGACTTTTACACGACTCGGATAGTGGGAGCCATCCGAAAGTTTCTTCATCTTCATCGCTACTGTGGCGGCCTCTTCAGTGTCGAGCAGTCGTTTGCTCGCCCGAGTAGCAGACATTTGCTCCTCGATAGTGTTACCATCCTTTTCATCAGTCTGGCTAGCGCCAGCATCGGATTGAGGATAGTCGTTCTTGTCTGAGTCGTCACCAGAAGACTCCTCATCGTCGTTAGTGTTGTCGGAATCAAGTGTTGGTGCTACAGGTCAAACAGAAGTGTATTAGCGTACCATAAATTGATGAGCAAAATTACTTACCCTTCAACTGACGTGCATTGCCGCTAGTGATGTGTGATACCGGGGGCATTTTCCCCATACTGAATGCCAAGACCTTTGTGTTGGACGACAGCTTCGTCTGCAGAGCATGGTCCGAGAACTTAAAACAAAAAAAATCAGCTACTATTCAAGCGGCGCGAAACAAGACAGATGAGCAAACCATAGTATCTTCATCATGGTCAGTGTCACTGTGTAGCTCCGAGGGTTCATTCTCGAAGTCGTCAGGGTTCTCTTGATAGGTCGCCTTGAGTGCCCGTTTTTTCTGTTTTTCCGCCTTTTTCTCCTTTGTGGCCTGACGACAGACTGTGCTCTGTGTTTCAGATACTGTAGAGAAAGTGAGTGAAAGCATCATATCATAGTTGTGGAAACTCACCTCGATAATTTTCTTTTTCTGTTGGTCGGCGTGTTCGGCCTCTTGAGGTGTGCGCAAGCGGTTGATTACCCTGCGGTGATGACAGAACACTTGTCTTTTTGGGCTTGGAGGTGGCCTTGCGAGGGGGCGGCATGATTATTCGTCCTCAAAACACAAGGTGCGAACGAGTCAACAACCTGTAGGTTCAGCAGCTTTTATAATGTTGCGCGAGACATAAACACTTACAATTAGAACCTTGTCTTTGTTGATTCCAGGGTTTGTTGATCGAGCATAATGCCATGCTGAAAGCTGTGTTAAATAGAATGGATAAAAGGTAGGGACATACTGCCGCAATAATTTTCACTGCCATGGATACCTCCACTTCAGCCAAGAAACGGTGTGGAGCATACTTTCGAACACTCACCCAATCTGACAGATCTTACAGATTAATGTCAGCGGCGTCCACTGACACAGACTCAGAGGCTTGCTATCAACGCCCTAACAGCATCAAAAGGTAATCTACACCTCCTCACCGATACCAAACACTCACTATTTTTCAGGCCGAAGGTTGAGGATAACGAGGAGCCTCATGCAGGCGAGCGCGAAGTGCCCATTGAAGAGGCCATGTATCCGCTCCCCCCCTTCCGTCAAATGCCTGGTCCCATCTCGGTGTCTCAGTCATACATACGAAGACTGATCATAGAGCGTTGGGACGCCGAAATTCGTTACTGCGAGAAAGCAAAGAAATTGCGTCAATTCGAAATGGGACTAGGCCAAGGGAGGCTCACCATCATACAAGCGAGCTTGCAAAGACTTGTTGCAGAGCGCTGGGATGCTGAAGCAAAACATTGTGAGGAGGCGAAGCAGGCACAACTTTTAGAGTTACTTCTTGCCGCTCATGGTATTACTAGACTGGTGTAGAGCTGTGCCATGCCGTAATCACTGAGACCGAAACCTAAAAAATTTCAGTTGAAACCATAAGCTAGTCTCCATAACGGACTGCAATCTTGGACTGAAGAAATGGACGTACCTGGTGGTGCCCTCAAACTAGTCTCTATAACGGACTGCGATCTCGGACTGAAGAAAACCCACCAGCTAGTCTCTATAACGGACTGCGATCTTGGACTGAAGAAAAACCACAAGTTAGTCTCTATAATGGACTGCGATTTCGGACTGAAGAAATGGACGTACCTGGTGGCGCCCTCAAACTAGTCTCTATAACGGACTGCGATCTGGGGCCGTGCACCTGTCAAATTATGTTATGCATCAAAATGAACCTGAAAAAAAATCAATTCACTTACCAACCATTACCAACCATGCCGCACAACTGCGGTTACTGTGACAAGCCTTTCCGTTCAAGTGGGAGTGTGAAGAAGCATATAGCTACCCACCCCGCATGTCAAAGAAAATGGGAGTCTATGGTTAGAGATACAGATGACGAAGACGGCGCACCAACTTACAACGACTCATTTTCCCCACTTCGCCGCTCGCACTCCATCGATTTTGAGGAAGACAACCCTATAGCATCTAAAAGTCGACGAGTCACTGTTGAAGATGTGACGGATGAAGAAGACGGCAGGCAGTATTTCGAACCATATCCTGAAGCTGGTTGGACGTTGCGAGAGGGCCAAACTAGTTTTGAAAGGCATCAGCAATATAAGGAGAGTGAAGGTGAAGATAAGTGGGCACCCTTTGGTAATGAGTATGAGTCGCGTTTCTCGTATCTGCAAAGAAAATTAATATTAGTTCTGGCAGGGAAGAATGGGGACTTGCTGAATGGTTGGTCAAAAGCCTTGGGCAGACTAAAACAGATGAATTTCTGAAGTTACCAATAGTGAGCTTCGTATCAATGAATGAAGACACAGTGTACTCACCATAGTGATAGACGCTAAACCGCACCAAACCTTCGTTCCACAACAATCGGTCATTCCTACAGAGAGTCGATGCGCTGCCACATGGACCGGGCTGGAATTGCAAGAAGGTTAGCGTCAAAGGAAATCGGACAGATGAGAACGGACAGTCGCTGCATGAGGACCTTGAACTTTGGACCCGCGACCCTGTGGAATGCATCAAGGAACTTATTGGAAATCCTTTATTCAAGGAATATATGGTGTACGCACCATCACGAGCATACGAGGACGAAGCGGGCACCAAACGGATCATCGATGATATGTGGACAGCTGATTGGTGGTGGGACAAGCAGGTGAGTAGCACATCAATTTGATACGAGACAAAGGTGCTTACCTTCACATCAGAAAGAACTGCCTGAGGGCGCGACCATAGCTCCAATAATCCTTGCCTCTGACAAGACAATGCTATCGCAGTTTCGAGGTGATAAGTCCGCTTGGCCTGTTTATCTGTCAATTGGCAACATTGCCAAAGAGAAACGACGTCAAACATCCGCACGCGCAACCATCCTCATCGGGTACTTACCTGCGACGAAACTCGATTGTTTCACGTCTGATGCGCGATCCCTCGCTGGATACCGATTGTTCCACCACTGTCTGTCGCTGCTGCTGGAGCCGCTCATTGCAGCCGGTCAGGATGGTGTAGACATGGTTTGCGCTGACTCGTTCATTCGACGAGTGTATCCCATACTGGCGGCCTACGTTGCGGATTTTCCCGAGCAGTGTCTTGTTGCTTGCTGCAAAGAAAACCGATGCCCTAAGTGCTTGGTGGCAGCCGATGAGCGTGGTGATCCGCTAAATTCACTGATCCGAGACCCGGAGCTGACAAAGGAGATACTGGAGAGACGGAGGAGTGGTCAGCACCCGGTAGAATTCGATGAGTATGGACTGAGGCCGGTGTATAAACCTTTCTGGGCCAACTTACCACACACCGACATTTTTTTGGCATTCACGCCAGATCTCCTCCACCAACTCCACAAAGGGGTCTTCAAAGACCATCTTGTCAAATGGTGCCTCGACATCGTGGGAGAAACCGAAATTGACGCTCGCTTCAAGGCCATTCCAGACTATCCTGGTCTCCGTCATTTTAAAAAAGGTATATCGAGCGTCAAGCAATGGACCGGAACTGAGCACAAGGAGATGCAGCGTGTTTTCATGGCGCTAATTACTGGTGCAGTCCCAAGGTACATACTATGATATTCTGCCTTTTTGCTCAGTTTTGACGAATTGAGCTGCTTTGATTCACAGTCGAGTTGTCATTGTCACGCGGGCCTTACTGGATTTTTGCTATTACGCACGACTTCATACACATACGAGCGAATCTCTGGACGGTCTGGAGAATGCCCTCGCTGTTTTTCACGCTCACAAGGATGTGTTACAGGAGCTCGCAGTGCGTGAACACTTCAACATTCCAAAGCTACATCAATTGTCTCACTATGTACAATCAATCAAACTATTCGGAGCTGCAGATGGATTCGACACCGAACTTCCCGAGCGCCTCCACATCGACTTCGCTAAAGAGGCTTACCGCGCAAGTAACAAGCGTGACTACGAGGAACAGATGGCATTATGGCTTCAACGCCAGGAGGCAGTCTTCTGCCGAACGACTTACCTCGAATGGGTGGCTGAGCGTGCTGCTCGCCGGACAGAACAGGAATCTGAGTATGATTCCGACTCTGATGCCGAAAACGAGGGCTTTGATGTGGTGCCTGTTGTTTCGCAGGATATCATTCATGTTCTGGCTCAGACTGCCCCACATCCTCGTCGATCTGTTCAACATCTCGAAACCATGCATGGCGCCGTCGATTTCCTGCCCGCTCTCACATTATTTTTACAGAAGCATTTGCCGCACAATCATAGCATTGTGCCTGGTCCCCAAGATCGTTTTGACACTTTCCGTCAAGTAGTCGTCATCCTTCCCCCCGACCCTCGTGTGTCCGAGTTGCCCAAGTGCCTACGGGTCAGGGCGACGCCTGAAGTGCTTCCTTCGTCTTCTGGACGGAAGCCAGGTTCCCCCAATCGATTCGACATGGCACTGGTTAGCAGTGATGGCGTCCAAGCATCGAAGGCACTACTCACGCTGAATGGTATGTCAATGGCTTCCATTTTACGAAGTATTACAATGACAATATCTAAATTATAGCCGCTGTCCGAGTTGCGCAGGTCCGTGTGTTGTTCAGGCTGCCTCGTCAATTTGGCGTGTACCCGCGACCCCTTGCATACATTGAATGGTTTACCCCGTTCAGAGAGCCAGACGAGTCGTCTGGTCTGCGTCTAATATCTCGTTCAACTCGTCACTTGCGACGGAATTCAGCCGTGATTCATGTTGACGAGATTATTCGTCCATGTCACCTCATACCCAAGATGGGTCAATTGGTCAATCCTATGTGGACGAGCGCGAATGTGTATGAGTTGGCGAGTGAATTTTACTTAAATCCATTCATTGACCTCGAGACTTTTTGTATGTCCACTACGAGTACTTAGATTGATTTAGAATAGGACTATTGGCTACTACAGTGAATACAACTACTCCCAGCGCCTCCCGTAGCTCTACATAGCCCCGTATTTAACTACATATCACTACAGTGACTATGTAGCAATATGTAGTTGTCACTGGAACTACACCAATATTTGTTTTTTCCTGATGTATACAGGTACTTTCAGGGTACAAATGAAAACTCCTCGGAGATCTATGTGCTTACAGCTACAATATCTCGAATACCCTGACGTCCATCATGTTGGGAACAGAGGCCATGTCTTTCACTCGCGCAATGATGTCGTGATCCACTGGGATTCTCTTGTATTCTCCGCTGCGCTACCAGGAAAAGCTGACCAAGTCGAACGATCCATTGCAATGCTCGTGAGCGAGATTCCGACTCGGCCAGACCACTGTCTCTAGTAGACCAGCGACTCGGAGGAGACCCGGGCACGGATCAATCTTCCATGCTCGAAATATCGTCTGCGTAATCAGGCAGCTCGAGGAGATCACAATTCCACAAACGGACGAGCAAGAATGTCTGCCAAATGGGTCTTGCTTGCGAGAAGGGAATCAGCTTGTCTTCCGTAGGGATCGGTGGATGCTGGCAAATGACACTTGGGCGCTTGAGCTGGACAGCCTACATCACCAAAACTTCACAACCCAGATATACCAAGCGCAGGTTATATAATGATACAGTATCTACCAGCAGCCACAACAGGCCGGTAAGGTACCAGCAGCTCCAGAGCAACTAGATATAGTCTTACTTAGGAACCCATTTCTAGAGCATCGGTTGATCATGATGGTGGATTCGTCGGCATATGCTCGTTGATTTGATCTATCCGTCGTCATATGCTATATACTTGCTGAACTACTGGCACTTGCTGACACTTGCCGGCACCTTCTGACACCTTATCGGACTGTTTGTTTTGGGTAAGCATATATCATTGTAACATAGTACAAGCATTGCATGTAAACCGAGCATGAAGAAAACACGAGCGACCAATACAGGTATGTGTGACAGCATGAAAACGACGAGTACAATTGTGAGACTCCAGCAGTTGTGCGATGGTAACGAGAGTCCAGAGACTGCGATGCGATAGCGAGAGAAAACACAACGAGTGGTAGCGGAATAAAGTGAGCATGATCCATGGTGACGAAAACTGAACTATACTACATAGTCAGTAAAATGTTCCGAAGAAACTGATAGACCACGTACTGGAGCAAGGTCTACTTCCTGCTCCTGCGCGTCCTCTTGGTCACAGTAGTGGTGGCGCCCTTGCTTTTCCTGGCACACTTTGATGGAGCAGGTGCATCTGATTCCTCTTCTGTCAGCTCGGATATCTCACCGTCAGATTCCACAACATTGGACCTGCCACACTTCTTGGATGTTCGGGTGCCAGTGCGTGAACCTGTCACGAATTCCAAACACGAATCATTATTCTTTCCTAAACTTCCCTCCTACGCTTCCTAAACGCCTCCAGTCACGTGACCCTTGATCATTTCACCTTTTCACAAAGTCACACTTTCACATCTTCACAGTCTGGACTACCCTTTCACATTAATCTCCGTCTATGACATCATCATCAGTCATCACGACGTCATCCGCAGTATCGTACGATTCTTTCTCATTGGTTGATTTGTTTTGGACTCAGATATCGCCTCTTCAATGTTATGTATATAGTCTTAGTCGTAGTCAGTAGTACTCCTTAGACTTAACCTCTTCGTTCACACTCAGTGTAGACCTAGACGTCCACTCTCAATATCATCTACTTCCTCATCTCTTTCTACGACCGAGTCCTAGTGGTTTTGGTTGCGCCTTTGCTCATAGAGTGAACGCCAGTCATAACATTAGGTTAAGTCTTCTTACCACTCCGACTCGAGACTCTGCTTCGACACTCGTTGTCGCAGACTCTCACCCGTGCTATTCTGCTTGAGCCTCGCTCGCGGATTACGTTTCAAACCATCTTTCCCAAGACGCATACGTACAACCCTTTTACCTATAAACTTTGTTAGAAGCAAACCAGGCCCTTGCCCTACGCGAGCCGCCAGTTTGTAAGGACTAGAGACATTTAGGTCCTAGATCCGCATACCTTCAGTCCTGGCCCAAAACCCTGCCAACTGAACGTTAGTTACTATTCTTTTCTCGTTGAACTAGAGAACGGCACTCGCGAGCCTTACAGCTCTATGTATCTCTACTTTAGGAACTTGTGGGCGTCGTAGAAGACCCAAAGTTCATACCTACTTCACGCGTCTATTCCCGTACTCCTCTCGAGTACTACTTTAGGTTGACGAACCGCTACTCGCGCTGTATTCGCACCTTTAGTCACCACGGCTCCTCCGTACCGCTCTCGTCGTGTTAGACAACAAGCTCTAGCTCTCCACGACAACACTACTTGTCAAGAGCTCGGCTGTTGCTACGTTCGACAAAAACAAAACTTCCTCGCATCCCAACAAGATGTCTTCAACCCCGACGCCCGCCAGTATTCAACCCGCCACTTGGGTCGGTACAGGGATAAATTCGCCGACGCCGAGACACGCAGGATCCTACGGCTACCAAGCCCTTGCTACTGCAGGCTCCTCCGAAAGAACGGATATCCCCGTCCGACCGAGTACTGTAGCGCCCGGCATAATCGGACCGGAGGGGGTTACCTTGACTCACAACGAGATTGGGAGCGCAATACAACAAGCGGTCCAAACCGAACACGTATGGGCTTTAGAGAAGATCAACGAAATCTTCAGGCAGATGAAGTCAATGGAAGACGAGGTAGCATACTGGAAGGAGGAGGTGAAATCCTACAGGGAAGTGACCGAGGATTTGCGCATCCAATTAGAGGAGTTGAAGTCCTTACCCTCGACGACGACGGGTCAGTTGTCTGGGTCTTCGAGCAGTGGTCCGAAAAATGG
>JABCPV010000176.1:0-89148 GCA_016584345.1 Suillus ampliporus
TCCGCTGTTGTGGCTGCAGAGATGGAGACCCAAGAAATACTGAATCGATAGATCTGGAATTGCCGCCTGAACATCCAAATATCGAAGAGATCGCCCCCTTGGATCATGCTTCTGAGTCACCTATGGATGTTGACCTCCGGGATACTACTAGTACCAACATGTTGACAGGCCCAAACCTGGATATCGACTCTACATCAACGATGACATTGGTACGAGGCTGGAAATGCTATCGATTTCTTGCACTGACCAGTTTTATATCAGATCACTGCAATCTCGGGTGAATTGTGTGCCTCTTCCCGTTGATGGGAACATGAACTTGGAATGATTGGGTGAGAAACGACCCTTGTACTTTAGTACATGCTAATGTTCACATAGCTCACTCTAAACCACAAAGAATACCAGACTGCCCAAGCGGTATCACGTCGATGGGCCTGTGGAACATGTCGTCCATAATGTTGAAACCTCTACTCAGGACGTCATACACAAAGACACCTTGGCGATAAATGATATACCACCAGCCAGACATGTTGTTCGAAGGGTGATTCTTCTTGTCACTGAATCCATTCGTAACATCGTGGGTGTGTTTGGTCTATCTCGTGACTATTCACAGCGCCCGTCCTACGAACTGGACATATTCATTCCCTCACGTCTTCTGGTTAATAAATGTCCAACATTACAGCCCCTTCCATCAATTCCTCCGCCCCCACATCCTTTTCCGAACATGACTGTGTATCGACTGCTCAACTGGATGTCCAGCGGAAGTACCAGAAAGTCGGAGGCAGAGGTTTCGCATCTTGTGCATGATGTGCTGCTTGCAGAGGATTTCGATGTCCATGACCTTCAAGGCTTCAGTATGAGGAAGCATCTGAGCCTTCTCGATAATACTCCAGACCAAAATCCGCTGAATGGTGCTGCGAAGTTTCTGGAAGGTTGGATCAAGACGGATGTGACTATTAAAGTCCCAAGTCAGAAGGCAGATGCTTCTGGTGGGCATCTGTTTAAAGTCCCAGGATTTCACTATCGGCCATTGGTCAGTGCTATTCGCAAAGCGTTTTCAGACGCTCAAGCGAAAGCATTTCATCTATGGCCCTTTCGTCGTCTCTGGACTGATCCAAATGATGGGAATACGTATCGTGTTTATGATGAACTTTATATGTCAGATGCATGGATACAAGCTCACAATGACCTACAGAAGCAGCCCAAGGAGCCTGATTGTGCTCTCGAGTGAGTGATTGCAGGC
The DNA here is from genome assembly GCA_016584345.1 of Suillus ampliporus. Lineage (NCBI taxonomy): Eukaryota > Fungi > Basidiomycota > Agaricomycetes > Boletales > Suillaceae > Suillus > Suillus ampliporus. The sequence goes on from JABCPV010000176.1 coordinate 1,241, forward strand.
TTGATGTTTTCCTCCGACGCAACTCAACTTGCCAACTTCAGAAACGCGTCGGTGTGGCCATTATACTTATTTTTTGGGAACCTGTCGAAGTATGCTCGTGCAAAGCCTGACTCTGGAGCGTGTCATTTAATCGGATTTTTACCATCTGTGAGTGTCATTTGTCTACTACTACATTTCTTGAAATGGTTTCACATCTGCATGAAGCTCCCAGATTGAATCAAAAATACCTTCCGAAACCTTGGGGTCATTATGAAAAGCAGCATAGCTGCTCTCTTCGCACACTGTCGAAGAGAGCTTTTCCAGGGATGTTGGGACATTCTGTTGGATGATGAGTTTATCCATGCGTACCACCATGGTATCGTAATGAGATGCGCTGATGGAATACTTCACCATGTGTTTCCTTGAATATTCACATATTCTGCAGATTATCCGGAAAAGTGAGTGAGCTCAAAAAATCTAGTTACATACCGCCAATGTAATGTGAATATCAGGGTACTTATTGCAACCATCAAAGACATGGGATCCTGTCTCTGTCCGCGCTGCCTGGTGACAAAATTGAAATCTGATTGTGTCAGATTTTTAAGAGACATGCGCGCACGGATTGAAGGTCTAAGGATCTACTCCTTACAGATGATACAGGCTGCACGAGATTTTGTATACAAGTCCGGGTATGCAGTTGATGGAACTGCAGTGGAGAACCTCCTTTTCCGTGAGTCATGGGTCCCAACTATTGTAAGCACTATTTCGTGTGTCCCGTTTACTGGCTGAGACACGACATTCAGAACATCTTCGCTCAAAAGCTTGGGCGCTTCGGATTTGACCCATTTTGCATGTTGGTCGTTGATTTTATGCATGAATGTGAATTGGGAACGTGGAAGGGTCTCTTGAGTCATTTGCTCCACCTTCTATATGCCCTCCCCAATGGCGCTGAAGTTGTTATTACGCTCAATGAAAGGTAAGTCCCTTCTTTTCAAACTTGCAGAAAGATTTAGAATACCATCAGATTCAGACATGTGCCCACATTTGGCCGAGGTGTTATCCGCAGATTCTCTGATGACACGTCGAGCATGAAGAGGTTGGCTGCAAGAGACTTTGAGGATATTCTACAGGTCATCATGCTTTCTTTGGGGAGATTCCTACTGATGGTATTGCAGTGTGCTATGCCCGTTTTTGAGGGACTCCTGCCATCCCCACATGATGCGATAGTGCAGACCCTGCTGTTCAGGTTCGCTGAATGGCATGCCTATGCAAAAATGCGACTACACACTGAAGTAACCCTGGATTCCATGTCACGAGCGTTTACTTCCCTCACTCAGCAGCTACAAAAGTTCCGTCGTCAGGTCTGCGATCACTATACTACTCTTGAACTGCCGAAGGAAAAGGCTGCACAGCATTGACGACAAGTGCATAATGAAAGCCGGCCTACTGATGTATCTTCGTCCTCTCCAAAGAAGAAGTCATTCAATATGAAAACCTACAAGTTTCACGCCCTTGGAGATTACATTCAGTCCATTAAGTTCTTTGGAACCACCGATTCCTTCACAACACAAATCGTATGGTGCCAGTTTATTATTACTTTGAGTTTCTACTAAATACTGAGTTTAGGGTGAACTTGCCCATCGAGCCATCAAAGAATTTTACCCATTCACCAACAAGAAGAATACGGCCAAGCAACTTTCCAAACACGAACAGCGCCGACGCCAGCTTCGAAAGATGCAGGAGTTAGAGAAAGAATCGTCTTTGGCTCCCGACTCCCCTGAAAATCTTCCGCCCCCAGATCCGCGCCTTCATCACCAACTATCCCATCATTGTAATTCTCCTGTTCATATACACCAACTACTACAGGACAATGAGAATGATCCAGCGCTTAAGGTGTGTATTTGTACAAGCTTGTGTGCATTCACTAATCAACCGCCCTTCAAGAAATTCATCCCAAAACTCAAGGACCACGTATTACGTTGCTTATGAGGGCAAGATAGCGATAGCCTCATCGAATTTTCGAGCGATGACAGAAATAACATTGTCATATGTGACAATGTTCTGTTCTCTGTCAATACGCTATGGGTCAACTACACCTCATATGATCTGCAATGCAAGCAAGATCTGATTAACCCGTGCAACCATGCTGATATCATGGTGTTATCAGGTGATTCCAAGGCCTGCTTAACTCATCCTTACTGGTATGCTCGAGTGCTACACATTTTCCATGTCAACGTACTTGACCTACAATCATGTGGAGTGCATCCACAAAAAACTCAGATGGAGATATTGTTTGTCCGATGGTTTGATCCGGTGCGGCGGTACCATTTGGGGATTCAAGCAGCTCGTCTGCCAAAAGTCGCTTTTGTACCCGAGACTGATGACTCGGCTTTTGGTTTCGTTGATCCTGCATTAGTGATTCGCGGGGTGCACCTGATTCCAGCCTTCGCAGATGAAAGGGTGCTCCAGTCCACACCACGGCAAACATCAGCTGGACACAAATGGAGGGAGGATGATGGATGGACTGCGTACTACGTCAATATGTGAGTCCTCATCTCAGATTTTTTTGATAGTCTCATGTCATTGGCAGGTTTGTAGATCGTGATATGTTCCTTCGTTTTACCAGTGCTGGTGTCGGACACGGACCCTGGAGAGTAGATGATCCAAGCGAGGATTCAGGAGAAGTCTACAGCCATGATGAACCTGGGGAGGACAACAACAAGATAGGGGAAGAGGAAGATGAGGAGAGCCAAATGGGAGAGGACGATGATGACGGGGATGAGGGGAGCGAGGAGGAGGAAGATGATGACAATGAGGACAACGAGGACAACGAGGATGAACATATGGAGGATCCAAGTCTCACTGATTCTGATGGCGACGAGGGTGATAATTTCTAATCTAATACACATATAAGGACACATTTCTGGTGTCATCTATCTGATGGCATGCATGCACTGAACAGGACAGAATTTTGCGACATTGAATTCACGAGATTTTAACCAAATGCTAATCCTTTTATCTCATCTCTTTCACGTGTGCATAGGCCAAGCCTCGAAAACTATACTTTGCTTGAGACCCCTTCAAACTTAACAGTCATATCACTCAATATCTCCAACGTGCTGTCCAGATTCATCACATAATAATATTGCCTGGACTAGTCAACACTCTGTCATGAGCTGTCTTGTTATTTCTCACTTATGTGAGTAGCTAACTCATGATCCAATGGTGACAAAATAATCTCCCCTTGTAATGAGATGAGAGGAGTGTAGTGGTAAGTTTGGATATTGCCGTTGCACTGGAATTCTTGCCAGATATTTTCTATCCATTGCCAAGACCAAGCCAATGCTCTGGTCACATGATTTCTTGTTGATGCTATTAGCTAACACGTGGTCCACTTGTGAACAAATGATTTTCCCTTGCAAGCCTTAGATATGAAATGAGAGAAGTATGGTCTACGAGTCTGCGTTCTGTAGTGTAAGAAGTAATTTACTAGAAGTACCCCAAGTATTATAACTTGATATCAAGCTATGTATATACACAACTTAGTAGATGATCATATGTAATCATCATCAGGTCATAGCAAGCTACCTTCTATTTAGTGATGTGGTCGCGAAGTCATACACTGCCTTCGGAAAATTTGTCACTTGCAGGCTTCATGATCCTGTCCCTGTTCCAGAGGTTTATAAATCGTGTCAAGACGCAAGAGGCATGTTCACCTACATGGAGCTGATTAAAAAGCCATGCAGTGCAGGACCTATCAATCAGCGGTTCAGGCCAACAAGTGATGATGATCGATACTTACCCTCTCTGACCTCGCCTCACTTTTCTTTAATCAAGCTCAGCCAAATCAATGCTCAAGCGCCTGCACCTCAGAATCTCTGCTTCGAGTCCCCCAGCCCTTATCACAATCAGGATCCCACCAGGAATATGAAACAGTTATGTATGCACCCAGAGGCTCAGCGCTCAGGGGCCAGCCTCGCTTATAGCTGCCAATGTACTTTTGTGGGGAAGTAAGGACTTGAATATTCTATTTATGATCGCACTGCACTAATCAGAGTGCCATACCACATAGCATCGGGTGTCCTTCCCGAGGTCCACAGGCTCTCTTGCATAATATCAATATAACCTCGGCTGTGCATGACTATATGAAGATAGTATACTCAGTCGCGCACTCGAGAGAGACAACGCCTGTGACATTACCTATACGAAGATAGTATACTGTAGGTAATCGGCATGAGAAACGATGAGAACGTAAGAAACGAGAAGAGTACTAACCTCAGTCGCGCACTCGAGAGAGACAATGCCTGAGGTACGAAACACGTATCGTAGAAGACTATATATGAAAGGGTGTAACATAGCAATGAATGGAATATATGGCGTACGCGAGGGAAATTTTGTGTAGCTGACGTTCGCAGCAGGTACTTGGATGGTAACATATAAGAGTGAAACATACATAGTAGGGGCAACATTTTCGGTCCGAACGATGTGGACGACTTGCTAATTCTAACACTCCCCTCAAGTTGGACGTAGCCCGAGTTTGACAGCGAAATGCTTGACCTTCGGCAACGGCAATGCCTTTGTGAGGGTATCTGCGACCATGTCAGCAGTAGGGCAATAGACGAGACGGAGTTTGCCTTCCTCGATGATCCAGTGGATGAAATGAAAACAGATATCAATATGCTTGGTTCTGGCGTGGTACTGATAGTCCTTGGTTAGCGCAATGGCAGATTGGTTGTCAGAGAAAAGCGTGATGGGTTCGGCGAGTGGCTCGAAAAGCTGGCCGATGAAGGAACGAAGCCAGAGTGCTTCCTTTGTTGCGTGCGTCGCAGCAACATACTCACTCTCGGTCATTGAGAGCGAGACGATTTCCTGACGTTTTGAGGACCACGAAACGGTGCCACCGTCAATCAGAAAAGCATACCCTGATACGGCTCGTCTGTCCTCGCCCATACTTCCATCTGCGTCTGCATAGCCCGTCAACACCTTCTCAATTCCTCCAAAGGTCAACCTCAAGCCTTTCGTTCCAAGGAGATAGCAGTAAATGCGACGTATGGCATCCCAGTGAGCAGGTCTGGGGTTGCTTGAGAAACGCGATACCGTGGTGACGGCATAGGAGATGTCGGGGCGTGTGCTGAGGGATGTGTACATGAGTGAACCAACTGCTTCACGGTAGGGGATGTGACGCATTGCGGCAAATTCCGCGCCCATAGAAGGTGACTGACCAGAGTGCAACCATGTGCTAGGCTCCATGGGGTTGGAGACCGGTTTGAGATCCTCGAAATTGAAGTGGTGAATGATAGAGTCGATGTAAGAACACTGGGACATGGAAATGGTCCGTGTGTCATGGTTTCTGGCAATTTCAACTCCGAGCAGCCAGTGCAACTTGCCCAAGTCAGTGATTTCCATGTACTTGCGAATCATGGCCTTTAACTCTTCAATCTGACTCATCTCCTTTGCGGCAATAGTGCAGTCATCGACGTGCACAACAACGATCGTGTGCTCATTTGGATCTCGACGCCGAAAGAAAATGGCTTGGTCAGTGGCACATTGCGTGAAACTGAGCTTGTTTATGAGGATTTCCACTAGCCTCTGATACCAGCACCAGCCACTCTGCTTTAGGTCATACAACGTTTTGCAAAGACGGCAAACCTTGTTTGGGTGGTCTCAGGATTTGAAACCCAGGGGCTGACGCATGTAGATGACTTCATCATCGGTGAGTTTTCCATTCAGATAGGCTCCCTTGATGTTGATCTGACATAACTCCAGGTCTAGACGCGCTGCTAGGGCAAGGACAGTCCTAATGGACGGGAGGGTCACAACCGGTGCGTAGGTGTCGAAGAAGTCGATGCCGGGGACCTGGGAGAAGCCTTGGGCAACGAGGCAGGCTTTGTGGCATACGATATGGCCAGCGGTGTCCTTCTTCACCCGAAAGACCCACTTCGAACCTACAAGGTTAGCCCCTGGAGGTAAGTCTGCTAACTCCCATGTCCCAGCTGCTTGCAGCATTGCTAACTCATCTCGTATGCCCTCCTCCCACTGTGGCCAGTCTGGACGATGTCTCACTTCCGCTAAGGTGCTTGGCTCAAGTGCCTCTGACTCCGCGGTGGCCTCACCAATTGCCATGGCGAGGTCTAGGCTGCTCAGCTCATCGTTGGGGTCATTGAGGAAGGACAGAAGCTGTTCCACTGCTTCCTCTTCCTCGGCATTAGACAGTTCCTTGTCTTCAGCGGTGGGTGGCAATTGGACACCACGAGGTACAGTGCCGCTTGCGTTTATGATGTCGAGGAGACGCTGACTGGGCTTTCTGACACGTCTTGCAGATAGTTCGGGGTCGACTGGGGGGTTTCGATCAGTTAGCATTTGTACTGGTGGATCGGTTGGCATTGGCGTTAGCTTTGGCGTTGGCGTTGGCGTTGGTGATGGGAAGGCATGTGCTGGGGGCATCATCATCGTGTCAGGTGTGTTTTCTTCACCCTCCCCCTCGTGAGGTGATGGCTCAGCGCAGGAGGAGTCCCAGTATACATTACACTCAACGGTTACAAACTGCTTTGCCGGCCAGTACACACGGCAGCCATTTCGGCTGGCGTCGTCAATACCAACCCACCGGCCTTCAGCCACCCGGCCATCCAGCTTGCTGCCGGCCTCTATGCGCACCCAAATAGGTGACCCCCAGACGCGCACACGGCACAGGTCTGGCTTTATCCCAGTGGCAGCCTCCAGCGGCATCCCGCCGTCCAAAGCCTTGGTAGGGGTGCGGTTCTTCAGCCAAACGGCATGATGCACTGCCTCACCTCACAGGAAACGAGGCAGACCACTAGCATGCAACATGGCACGAACCTTCTCCAGCAGGGTACGGTTAAGCTGCTCCACAACACCATTATGCTGCAGAGTATCGTGAACAGTGAGCTTCTGCTCAGTGCCTGCTGCCTTCAGATGGGACGTGAAGTCCTTGCCTAGGTACTCCCTGCCACGGTCGGAGTGGAGAACCTTAACACGTGCGTCGTGCTGGGTGAGGCACCAGGCCTCAAAGTCTCGGTAGGCCGAGAAGGCCTCACTTTTCTGGCGGAGGAGGTGGAGGTAGGTGAGGCGGGTCTTGTCGTCAGTGAAGCTAATGTAATAGCGTCGACCGCCGAGCATAGCGACGGGGGCTAGACCCCAAAGGTCAGTGTGCACCTCACCAGCGAAGTCTTTCGCATGCTCTCCTCCATGTTCTTTTGCAATCGGCTTGTGTGTTGCCTTGGCATACACGCACGACTCACAGAAGACTTGGTCCCCAGAAGATAGGTCCACTTTCACGCCTGTCACCAGCCCGTTCTCGGCTAATCGTCGTGCGACAGAGGGTGCAATATGCCCCATATGACGGTGGAGTTCCATAACGGTGATTGTTTCAACCGCGGAATTCGTGCTATCTGGGTTTCGGTCGTGGATGACATGATACAGGCCTCTCGCAGACCTGGGGATGCAGCCGATAACGTCGTCAGATGGGTCGTGTATGGTGCACGTCCTGTCTGTAAAGGTGATGGAATAACCAAGTTCGTCGAGTCGTCCAACAGATACCAGTGTGTACCCGACCTCGGGTGAAAACAGAACCTCAGTAAGTCTCAACTTCGACACGTCGACGCCGTTTGGTACCTCAATGACCATTTCCCCAATGCCAGTCGTGTCGAAATGCTGCTTGTTTGCGGCTGCAAAGGGCTTGGGCGGAATAGTAGAGAATGAGTCGAATTGACCACGGTAAGGGGATATGTGCCTCGTCGAGCCGGAGTCATATAGCTCAACAACTGGCCTTGCAGCGTGTTCATTGCTGACGTGTGCGGCAATGTCAGGTTCTTCGACGTCACTCAAGAAAGAGCATTCGTCGTCTCCGACTTCTGAGAACCAGTCTGTGTCATCGACGTCGTGAGATTCACGTTCATCTGCATCAGAGGCAGAGTCTGACAGGGTTGGTCCAGGAGGTCAAAGTCCGCCTCCGACAAGGCATCGATGGCGAACACGCTGTCATCCTTGGAGTCAAAATCAGCAACAACGTGAGCTGACCCCCTCACTACAACAGCAGTAAAATCTTTTGCTGACTTGTCGGGTTCCTTGCAGTCGGCTTTGAAGTGTTCTCTGGATCCGCAGTTCCAGCAGGGCGGGTGTTGCCTGCCACGCCCGCTCGGGCCACCTTGTCGACCCCCTCTGCCATTACCATGCCCGTGGCTGGAGTATTCTCCCAGGGCGACAAACAAGGCTTCCTCACCGTCATGGCCTTTGACGGCACTACGGCCATTGCTGTTGCGACTATCCTTGCAGTTGCGACGCTCAGATTCTTCGATGATGAGTGAGATGAGGATGTCGGGGTCGATCATTTGAGTTGGGCTGTAGAGACGGGCAGTAGCGAGCTGTCCGGACGCAAAGCTTGCAAGGTAATTGGGGAGGGATTGGATAATGGTAGAGCGGTAGTCCTTTTCTTCGATGTCAACGCCGACAGCAGCCAACTCATCTCGTTTGGCACGCAGGTCATCTAAGAACTGACGAATGTCAGAATTACCAGGACACTTGGACTCCAGGAACTTCATGCGAAGGTCGGTCTGCGCATAGGCACCTTTTTCGGTGTATTCACGCACGATCTCCGTCCACATTACAGCAACGTCGGAGAGGTTCCATACACGGAGCACAGTAGAGTCGGGAATATGCTGGGTAAGCAGGTGTTTTGTGAGGCTTTCGCTTTTTAGCCACTTGGCAAGGGCATCAGCATCTGGAGACGATACTACAATGGTGCCGTCTGTGGCCATCATGGATGCACCGACAGGACATGAAGACGTCCCGTCAAATTGCTTCCATAGCTCCTTCGCCTCGATGGCGATCTGGAAATGGAGCGAGAAGATTGCCCAGTTTGCCCCCTTGATATCGAGCTTGGGAACGTTGCTCGGGAGGGTATCGGTTGTGATGGGAATGGTGGTAGACATCGCGGATGTGATCTTGCTGCTTGGCAGGGAAGCGTGAGGCGGTAGTACTTCAGTAGGGAGCAGGGCTCATAACCTAATATCAATCTAACCTTGGCTGTGCGTGACTATATGAAGATAGTATACTCAGTCGCGCACTCGAGAGAGACAACGCCTGTGACATTACCTATACAAAGATAGTATACTGTAGGTAATCGGCATGAGAAACGATGAGAACGTAAGAAACGAGAAGAGTACTAACCTCAGTCGCACACTCGAGAGAGACAACGCCTGAGGTACGAAACACGTATCGTAGAAGACTATATATGAAAGGGCATAACATAGCAATGAATAGAATATATGGCATACGCGAGGGAAATTTTGTGTAGCTGACGTTCACAGCAGGTACTTGGATGGTAACATATAAGAGTGAAACATATGTAGTAGGGGCAACATTTTCGGTCCGAACGACGCAGACGACTTGCTAATTCTAACATTGCAAATACTTTGGAGTTCCCAGTAACCAGGCTTATTCCCGCTACCTTTAGGTAGCTGGGTATTTGTGGATGCGAAAAAGAGAAAAAAAGTGAGGATTCGCAGTGGCAGTGCAATGTGGATATATTCAGTGGTTCTTTCTCACGTCTCATATCTGCTCCCTTTCGCTGTCGGCTTCATTGATTGATTTGTTGTTCACTCTGCCATTATGTCGTTTATGGTTGAAGGCATACATGTATCTGTTGTATGTGACGACTCTTCAGAAATTTCCTTGCTCTCTGTGTCTTTTTTGAATTCATATGCTCTCGCTCGTTCTCGTGAGGGCGTGTTTCGGGCGCTTGTCACTTTGATTGAAGGCGATGTTTGGTTCTCCACTGAATTTCCATTCGCGCTTCGTGATGTCTTGCCGGTCACGGTCATCTTAGGATGTGACTGGTATGCTTTTTGTCGCGATATTTTGCATAGTCACCCTGAGGTGCGGCTTCCGTCATGTGAGTGGACATTGACAGAAAATCCTGGTACATTTCTTTGTTCTTCTGATTGGTCCATTCTGACTTCTTTTTTTTTTTCACTGTAGGACACAATGGTATGGTTGATGGTGAATATTCAGGAAATAAAGCTGCCCAAGCGGGTTGTTTGTCTGCAGATCTTGTTGTTGCTCAGGATATGGTTTGTCAGGAGATTGTTCATGAGTTGCCGACTGTGTTGTTGGATCAGGATGATTCAGTGACTATGACCAAGGAGATCGCTGCAGCTCACGCATTAGATATGAGTGTTGGTCATGTGTCGGTGAGAGATCAGTTTGTTCATCATTTATTCATGGGTTCTTGTGTTATTGAGGGTTCCTTGGGAGGTGGAGGCCAGGCTTGCACAGCTATTGCCAGAGGTTTTTCAGAAGTTTCGTCCTTGGTTGATTATATGCTAGGTATTGTGTCGTCTTCGTGTGCTAAAAAATTGACCAAGCCATTGTTGAGGCACGTTCTCGATATCATCAATGTTCAGGCTGTTTTGGTCAATGCTCGTTGTGATACAATGGTGAGTGCATTGATGCAGCACTGTCGAAGTTCTGATGGTTCTATCTTTCTGCATGATTTGTTTTTGGAATTTGAGAGATTGTCTCGTGAAGAGGTTATTGACTTTGCATTATCTCATGGCATCAACATCGATTCTGGCCATTCCCGTGATGATATACAGGAGATATTGATGCGTCATTTGAGTGATGGTTGTTGTGTCACTGGTCGCATATCTAATGTCGGATGCTTTCATGTATACAATGAAAGTTTGTTGCTGCCATGGGATGAACGAACTGACAGAAGGCATCTCCAGTGCAATTTACTCAAAGCCGTTGGACCTCAGATGTCTATGAAACCATTGTGACATTTATTGTGCATTCATTCGGTGGAGTATGATGCTAATGATAGCCTTGGTGTTATGCGACGAAAGTTGAAAAATTACATTTCTTGTCTCGAAAAGGGCGAGCAGCGCAAAGACGATGATGTCAATTGAGACTTAGCTTACCACCGGCACAAGGTGATCAAAGATGAAGCTCGTCGAAATTGGCCTCAGAAGATCGGAGAAGATATTAAAGCTTGTGTCAGACAAATGTTTCGGGAGCAAACATCTTCTGAGTCTTTGGCAAGTTTCACATGTGTTTGTTGTGCTGCTGAGTGCTTTGTTTCTGAGCAAGTGAGCGTTCATTTGGCAGATTTAGATTTGGATGTGTTGCGACGTCCTGACTGCAGAGTTGATGACAAGGGAGGTGGTTGTGATCCATGGTGGTTGGATTCTCAGTGTCGTCCTCCTCCTATGTCTCATCAAGAGCCGTTGTTTAAAGACATTCTTTTGGATGAGTGGGGGTTCAATAGACAGCCTGATGGTGATATTTATCTCAGTTTTTGTCAGTCATGTTTTGCTTCTGTTAAAAAGAAGCGTCTACCTACTACTGCTATTGCCAATTATTATTATCTTGGTCCAGTACCAGATGAGCTCAAAGATTTGTTGGTGATTGAGGAGGCAATGATTGCGTGCTGTTGTGCCAAATGCTGGGTAATTCATTTGAAGGAAAAAAATTCAAATCTGCACCTTCCTCATTCTCAGCGTGGGATGAAAGGTCACATTATCATTTATCCTCAGAATCCCTCCGCTATTGCACAAGTGTCGCCACCGTCTTTGGATGAAGTTGTGACTCCAATTTGCGTGTTGTTTGTTGGGTCTTCGCCTCCTACACAAGAGTGGTTGCGAACCAAAGCCAGTCCACTTATCATTCATCGGGAACGTGTTAGACGGGCACTTGAATGGTTATCGCAGCATAATCGAATATACAAAAATGTGATCATTGATCATGGTGCGTTGGATGAGCTAGAGTGTGAGCAGCTGTTACCGGTCCATGTACAACATGTTCCTGTGGACAAAGGTGAAGATATGCTTACTTCGAGATATGATACGAATGATTTGGAACCACAAACCTCGACTGAGAGTGCAATGCCATTTCAAAATGTGGTAGTTTCTGATGTCAATGTTCATGCACCATCTAATGAGTTGCGTGCGGCGGATCTCCGTCACGTGAAGCAGCATGGAGGAGGTTACATTGAGATTCTTCATGGACCTGTTCCGATGAACGACTTTGCTAATCCAGATCTATTTACCATGGTTTATCTGACGTTGTTTCCCTATGGTCTTGGAGGTTTTGAAAGTCCTGTTCGCATGTCTAAGATCGCAATGAAAAGTCATGTCAAGCATCTTTTCTCCTTGGCAGATAGACAGTTCCAAGAGCACTACTCGTTTTTGTTCTCTGTGTTTAACGTATTACAGTGCAGGGAATTGCTGTTACATACCAGTTTGAGGGTGAAATGTGCAGACTTCAACTCAGCTGCTCACAATTTTGCTTCAGTCTCTCCAGAAACTGTTCATATAGTTTCGGAATGTGTGGCAAATGGCGATACTCAGATGGCTCATAATGACGAGGAGCGTAAGGTGCTGCGTCTCATGAATGAAGTCAAGGCAATCTCTACTCATGTTCAAGGTTCATCAGCTGCTAAGATACAGATGAGGAATGAGATTTGCGCAATGATGATGGAACATGGACTTCCCAGTTTTTATATCACAATCAATCCAGCTGATGTGTATAATCCGATAGTGAAGTTCCTCAGTGGTGCTGACATCGACATCGACAATCTATTTCCAGACGAAGTCCCTGGATTTATGGAGCAATCCATTCTGGTGGCAAGAAACCCAGTTATCGCAGCAAAATTCTTCAACCTGTATATGAAGGCGTTTATCTCTTGTGTTCTTGGATATGATGCGAGCGGTGAAGATGTTCATGGAGGTATTCTCGGTCTTGTAAAAGGGTATTACGGATGTGTAGAAGCACAAGGCCGGGGTAGTTTACATTGTCATATGATGGTGTGGTTGGACGGTGGGTTGAATCCAGATGAAATCAAACAGCGAATTGTTGAACAAGGTGACGATGATTTTGCGCAGCGCTTACTCATTTTCTTAGATGACAGTATATCAAATTGCATCCCTCCTGATCCCGATCCTGAGTTGTCTATTCCCTCCAGTAGTCATCATCCCTGTTCTGTTCGTGGTGTCTCTTGCGATCAAATATCAGATGGTCAGATTGAAATGGCTAGGGAAAAGGACCTTCATCATCTTGCGTCCTCCTGTCAGAAGCATAGACATACCGCAACATGCTTTAAGTATTGGAAGGGTCTGCCGGATCCAAAGGAATGTCAATTTGACCTTGATGAGAAGCGATTTTCTCCCATTAGTTATTTTAACAAGGAAGAAGGCGAGATTTGCCTGAGATGTTTGGATGGTATGGTCAACAATTTTAACGACACGATCTTGGAGCTTGTCCGTTGCAACATTGACATAAAATTCATCGGTTTGGGTGTGTCTGCAAAAGCGGTCCTATATTATATCACAGACTACATCACAAAATCACAACTGAAGGCTCACGTGGCGTACGCTGCATTGCGACTAGCTGTTGACAAGCTGGGCCAATACTGTCCAGAAGATGATGAATTGAATGTTCAGGCTAAACGATTACTGCAAAAATGTGCGCATGCAATGATCTCACACCAGGAGTTATCTGCTCAACAGGTCTGTTTGTATTTGCTCGATTTCGGGGATCATTTCACAAGCCATGTCTTTAATAATTTGTATTGGACTTCCTTTGAATGGCGTGTAAATGTTCAGCAACCAAGTTCTGAATGTAACCCTGACCGTACTCACAATTTTGAGAAAAATTGTTGGCAAGCAAATGAAGAACTGGATGAGATCATACATGATGTCAATGATCATGAGCATGATGAGGATCCAAATCAGAATGAGGACACTGATGGCGATGGTCAAAATGACGACGAGGTTGGTGTTCATGTAGATCATACCGGAAACTTGGTTGAGAAACCATCCCAATATATGGACTATATATTTCGCGGTCAAGAACTGGCTAGAATGTCACTGTGGGATTTCATCACTCAAACCGAAAAGGTGAAGGACAATACCAACGACACTACAGAGAATGATTGCGAAGTTGAACCTGTAATTGAGTGGAGTGACATGCTAACAGATCAAGCTAAAGATCGTCCAAAGATATCTTTTTTATCAACGCACCCTCAGTGCAGATCTCATGTTCTCTGTGTACATCTTGTGCAAAATTGTGCTGTTCCTGTGCCTATTGGTCCATGAATTCCGCATCAAGATCAACCGAGAGTGTTCCCTAGATATTGCCGATTGATGTTGATATTATTCAAGCCCTGGCATTCTGCCTCAGACCTACGTTCTCCTGGCCAAAGTTGGGAAGAAAGTGCTCCAGCAGTTTTGGGAAGTTGTGGATAGTCATCTGCTGCAGGTGATGCATAATATGCAGCTTTTACATGAGTGTCGCGATAGCCGCGATGATCATTTTGTGGAACGGTTGAACCAAATGTGAAAGTCATCAATGCACAATTTAAACGAGGATTGTGCAAGACATACTGATGATTTTGGAAATGATGAGGCTATTCTGGATCATTTAGAGGCCATTGATGCCTGCCGATCTAATCAAAAAATGCAAGCATCTGACACTGTTCTTGACTGTCTACATCATGCTGAAATGTCTGGTATATGGCAAGCATTGAATACCACACCTATTGAGCATCAGCGAGGCGATTTCTCAGGATCATCGGGAGAAATTCACATCTCAGCAACAGAACCAAATCTCGAAGATATGTGGTCAGTGGCTTATGAACAACGACGAGATAATTGGAAAAAGAAAAGAATGCAGCATGATTCGATCAGCTCATCGAATGTCAATGAATCTATGGATGTATGTAGCAGTAGCAGTCAGATATTAAATGATGGAGCAGGTTTCTGCGATTCACACACAGGATCTGTTCAATCTGAAGTCATCCCTGACGTGAATATACAGCATGGAATTCCCATCAGATCGAGTGAAGGCTTGAACAACGTTAACATCGACAACATGATTAAAGAGTTCACTCTCAATACAGAACAGGCACAGGCCTTTCGAATCATTGCAGAGCATAGCCTTCGCGTTAAACCCGAGCCATTACGGATGTTCATTGGAGGTGCAGGAGGGACAGGAAAGTTGCGTGTCATCAATGTGCTAAAGGAATTTTTCTGTCGATGCAATCAAAGCCGTCGATTTCGTTTGGCATCATACACTGGAGTTGCCACAAAAAATATTTCAGGAATGACGCTACATTCAGCACTGAGTATTGGTCAATGCACAAGTCACTCAGCACGAACAAAGACAAACCGAGATCTTGTGGCGATGTGGGAGGGAGTGGATTACCTGTTTATTGATGAGGTGTCCATGATCAGATGTAATTTTCTGCTTCAGATCAGTGAGGCACTGACAGAAGCAAAAGGAAAGACAATACCTTTTGGAGGGATGAATCTCATCATGGCTGGTGATTTTGATCAACTGCCGCCAGTTGGTCAACCATGATTATTTAGTCATGTGAATACGCACCATGTAGCTACTACTCAAGGCCAGAATGCAGTTCTTGGAAAGCTGTTATGGCTATCAATAGATACTGTGGTGATTCTAGATGAAGTTATGCGCCAGCAAGGTGAAGAGAATGTGCCTTTTGTAGAGTTGTTGTCTCGTCTGCATCATGGAAACTGCACAACTGCAGATTATGAGTTATTGAACACCCGCCAAATTAGTAACGTACACCTGGATTGGAATGATGGCTGGAGGGACGCACCAGTGATTGTGAGCAATAATGATGTGAAGGATGCTTTTAATATCCAGGCAACTGTTGATTTCGCACGTCGTATTGGTCGTGAACTACATTGGGATCATTGCTCTGACTCTCAGTCCAGAAAACAGATCACAGATCCCTCATTGCATATGCACCTCAATGCTCTGCACTCGGGATTGACCAATCAGCGACTTGGCAAGATTCCATTGGTAATTGGAATGCTGATTATTGTCAGTCACAACTTTGATGTAGAAGGAGGTATTGTCAATGGATGTCAAGGAACACTGAAATCTGTTCGATATACAGTTGATAATGATGGGAATCGACACGCACGATCATGCATCATTCATTCTTCGGATATTGCATGCAATGACCTCCCACAACTACAAAGTGGAGAATTTGTAGCATTAGAAAACAGTGTAGAACTGCGTTTCACTCATCTGTACTCCCACAAGCAATGCAAAATCATGCGAACCCAGATACCAGTCCTCCCAGTGTTTGCAATGACGACTCACAAGGCACAAGGTCAAACACTATCGCACACGATCATCGACATTCAAAGTTGCAGAGGAACAGAACCGCCATATGTAATGGCTTCCCGTGCTACCTCCTTGGATGGACTACTTGTTCTTCGTTCATTCAATATCAACAAAATTCATAGTCGGCCTTCTGAGGACTCACGCAAGGAGGAACAGCGATTGGAATGTCTCCGACTTCAGACTGTGGTTAACCATGGAAGCAATGAAGAGAAGGCATCAGCTCAGCAGAGACTGCATGCACATTTCAACAATATGTTCTCTATGCCTATTGCCTCTGCCGTAGAGGCACACATTAATGGCCGTGATCATATGGTGCAGCAACTGGATGCATTACAGAACCACATCGATGATGTCTTCTCCCCATCGCATATCTTACAAAAAAAGCGAGTTAGCATTCTACGAGGCAAAATTGAACTAACATTGATAATACAGTGATCCGCAAACTCAATCTTGGAAATCGAAACGAAAGCTTCCTGATCCAGGATCAGATTATTCCAATGACACCATCCATGCAGATACCAACAAGTCTGGTCTGTCGAAACATCCCAAAAGAAGAAAACGTGAGCTTCCTCCTCCACAGCAATAAGCTGGAGAGTGTGAGCCCACACAAACATTGAACTTCAGCAATCTGCGACATCTACATTTCAATTTTTGATCGAGCACGAGGAAGATCGACTGGTGGTGCTAGAAACCCATTTTTCCAATGATGGTAATAGTTGGGAAAAAAAATTGAGATGCACAGACTGACATAATAGACATACAGTGTGAACCGTAATGTATCAATCCTTCCTCCTCTTTTCCTATCTACAACGACGATGCAGACCAATAAAGTGCCATCTAGTAACAAAGGTAAGTGTCAAAAAAAAATGTGATTTACCGTTCAATGTTTCACATAACATAGTTTTGTTCAACGTCAATCTTCTGAACATGATTCTTCTGCTCCTGTTTCTGCCCGAACTTCATAGTTTGGGTCAGACATGCAAAATATTGCGTAAAGAAGAACTCTCGATGATCTTGCGCCGTTTCAACACCATCCTCAATCCTTTCACTGCACAGTTCTACTGGGAATTTTACCAGACCCTTCAACACATGAAAGCCATCATTGTAGGCTCTTGTGCTCTAGACATGATGCTGGGTACAAGAAATACTCCACCAAGAGACCTCAATATTGTGGTTCCACATGGATCTCTATCACTCATGGAGATGTTCATCAAAGATGTCCTATTGTATCACTCAATTGCAACTGTATGCCATCCTTCACTATCATTCATTGTCCATGACTTTCACAAATACGGATGTCAGGGGAAGGTCATCACCATAACTGAACCTAAATGTCTTATGCACCCCTGTTTCAACCCAAACTGCCTTCACAATATTGATGTCGTGATTGGCAACTGTGATATTCCACCAAGAATCATGCCCTACAGCCCAGAGAGCATCCGACAACAGTCAAAGTACATTGAGGACCACAAACCAGTAAGCATGCAAATCAAATCCGAACATTGTTCTACTAACAGATGAATTACAGCCATATAAAAAGACCTTCAAAGGCCTGCTATACACCATGGCATGCACAGAACCTCTCCTCATTGATATTCCCCTACAAGACGGGGTTGATCAACTCAACATGCTCAACAAACTTGAAGTCAATCATTGGGTACGTGAGCGTGACGTCATGGCTTGCACAGCATCGAGAAAACAACACCGAAGGACTTTCGACACATTTCCAAACTCCTCAACTTTGCCAGACAACATCTATACCGTGTTCCTCAAACAGACCAGTGACTATGCGGCACCAAATGCTCTGCTACAGAACATAGCACGCAACATTAACATGGAAGGAATTATCGAAGGTAATATATTGGTAATCAAGCAATGACGAAACAATCCACTCGACATCCTTGATATGCACGATAAGGATGTCTGCCTGACTAATTTTCTCATACAAAGGTGAGTGGCAACATCCAAAACAAAACACTGCTCATAGTGCTTTCACAGCTTCATGGACACCTGATTTTCTCAATTGTACTCCCATCACATCTAGCACTTGTCAATTATCACTTCAGATCGCACTCTGTACCCCCTATTATAATACTGAATCACGCATGATCCATCCCTATCCGAGGCCAAACACCAGCCCTAAGTTCAGATCAAATGACATCACGATCGCAGCCTGCCCCTAAAAATCCACCACCACTGATAAGTTCTTCCCCCCCTTTTTTTTTTGAATGCCACAGACCGCCATCATGACAGACAAACAACCAACCTCTATAAATGATATATGAGTTTCCAACCAAGTTTATGAACAACTCTACGACTACATTTGTCGCCAGCCCAACTGTGTCTGTCTTGCAGACGCTCTATATGAGCATGATTTCCACCATGAAATGGACAACCGAGGCAATATATATTTCATCAATAACCACACTAACCAAGACTATGAGATTCTCCTCCCAGCTGAGATTGGATCTTTCACGTGTGGAACCAAACTGCAGGCCATCAGCAGCCACTGGTTAGGAAGGCAAACAGAGGTAAGTCATAACCAATCTCAGATTTAATTGCATAAAGACGCTAATGATCATAGCCAAACTATATCGACGACAACACCCCAGTCAAATGTCCTCTCGCCTGCACCATGGGACGACAAGCACCAAAACTTGTCAATGATTGCTGGTACAACTCAATTGTGGAAATCAACATCATCATCAAGACCGAGAAAGAACAAGACGAAAAAAATCAAGAGGTATGTAACATTGTTACCATACCTACCAGCATCATCACTGAAGACGATCCAGACTTTCATTGTCAAAGACTGTCTCAGTCGCGCGACCTCCAACAACACCAATCCAGACGTCATCATAGTCCACACCCAACAGCTATATGACATCCCACGAGAACAGTGCGAGCAAAAGAAAAACACAGGGAAAGCATCAAGGATGCACAAAATTGTCCTTGATCCGGTCGCCTCTACATCCGCATCCCAAAAAATGACCATGAAAGCAGAAGACACCAAAATGTCAGGAGAAACAGAGCACGCAAAGACAAATACAAGTAACACGTTCGTGTCACATTCCCCCAACAATCATATTAAATTCGCCCACAGTCATCAGCACCGAATCAACTCATCCACCAACACTTCTTCCAGACTATGGAGGACTGATCTTTCGTCACCGTCGAGCATCTCTGCATCAACTCAACATTCGTGACAATGCAAACAATCTCATAATGCCTGACAGATGGTACAGCGAACTTCGTCAAGGCACACTCGTCCTCTTTGCAGCCACCATGCACGGCTATGTGCAAAAAGAACCTGGACAGAGATTGAGAAAGGTACAAAACTGCACCTACTGAAAACAACACTAACACTACACAACAGACCTGGCAGCTTGTCACAAAGTCTATCGAGGTGATAGACCACTCCAACGAGACCATCGAACCTCATTACAAGGTGGTCTTGCCTACTGCCGAAAAACAGGGAATGGGACCATCGACGGCGCTCACTGACTTCAAGATTGAGAAAAAGATGCATTCCAAGTGACTTGAAAAATGACAGCAGCTTGCTTTCTTTGTTCGCCATTGTACTATTAGTATCTTACTCTTTAGCTTATAATCACGTACAGAAAACTGCACATAGACATTTGCCTTGCATGTGCATATATGTCCCCAATTACTCCGATAATAAATTTCTCGCAAGGGCATATTAAGGCAGTCAAACTATAGGTGTGGGCCATTAGGTCCTAACCGGAGTTTGAAA
The DNA here is from genome assembly GCA_016584345.1 of Suillus ampliporus. Classification (NCBI taxonomy): domain Eukaryota; kingdom Fungi; phylum Basidiomycota; class Agaricomycetes; order Boletales; family Suillaceae; genus Suillus; species Suillus ampliporus. The sequence continues at coordinate 21,147 of JABCPV010000176.1, forward strand.
CCTAACCTAACGCGGGCCGGGACGGACCACTCAGCGCAAACATCTGCCTTCAACATCCACTCTTACGAGCGTCTCATCAGACTTCTTTCCCAGGACGTCACGCGGACCATATTCGCATGAAGCCGACAGCACCACCCGTCAAACGAGGGCGTGGAAGACCGAGAGGAAGCAAGAATCAACCAGGTGCAGGACATGTTGGCAGGCCACGCAATGATGGACAGCCCCCTCGAAAACGGCATAAAGGACACGACGATGCGGAGAGTACTACTCCAGGTGAGAATCTTTTCATATCGTTCCTCGAGCATCTTGACTAATGAAGAAAATCAGCACCAAACACCTTGCATAGCGCCACGCAAACACCGCGCAATGGCGAGGTTCAACGTTGTGGCAAAGGTGAGTCATAAAATCTCTAAACTAATGATGACCTCTCATTCATGCCACCCTGCTTCTTACAGAATCCACTCCGACGCCACGCAGAGCCCTCGCAATTGACGTGGATTTGGACTCGGAGGTGTTCTAAAACCTCAATCCTCCTGCGAGGGTTCGCACCATCCCTCCCGCACTTCCAATTGCGCCTCGTTCTGCAGCCTGCAGCGAGGTGCCTTTGAAGCAGACAACACTTTTGTTTCGAACGGCCAGTGCAGGGTGCCAACCCAAGTGAGTATCTAGTGTCTACTAACCGTTATCTCCGGTGCTCTACTATCATGCTAATATCTACCTCCCAAAGTGTTGGAGGCACCTACTGCCTCAACTGCTGTGCGAACACCTGCACATTTCGCCCCTCAGTACTGATGCCCAAGGACAGCAATCCGAGCCTGCTGCTAGCATTTCGCCTCAAACCTCAACCCACCAGCCACAGGACTTCTCTGAGTCTGGATCGGCCGCTACTATATGTGAGGCTGATCCACCTGCAGAGTCGGCAGCTACGAGCAGCGGGATGACTCGGCGGCAGCCGTGGAGGCACGATGCAAATGCACCTGCACTGCCACCATCACCAACGGTTGAGCCGCAGAGTGCGACGGGTCTTATTGATGGTACGTCTTTGCCGTAGCTGCTTCTGTGGTGTCCGTGCTCACACATTATTTGAACTTCAGTTCCTGAGAACCTGTATGGCTCTGATCTTGAAGCACCTGCCCCTCGTGACGACACCGAAAGTGATCAGGATGAGGAAGCATCCCTGGAAGACGAGTTTCGCCCTGTTCCTGATGATGGAGGAGAGGATGAAGACACGGAGCATGGAAGGGGGACCTCGACGTCTGGGTCTGTAGGCAGATCTTCGTCGAGGTCAACAATGCCACTTTGGCTTAGCGAGTCCTATAAAGCTGTAGAGACGATGTTGAAAAAAGAAATCAAGCAGAGTACCCGAACACCAGCCATGCCCAAGTGCTATGAGCAGCAGCGACTCTGGGTCGGGGATGCTTCACCCTTTCTGACGTTGCTGACGCAACCCAACATTGCCGTCGAACCCTTGATATTCCATTGACCAGCCTTCTTTGTTTGGCTCCCGCACTGTTTGCTGGGTGACCGCATTCCCTGCCCTCAATGCAAAGCAAACAACAAGCTGACGAACCAAGGAAAGCCGGTTTTTCTTCAGCGGCTTGGATGGATCGGAAAGCCTCGACGTGTGGTTGATGTAGCTTGGAATGTCTACATCATTGGGTACCACTATAACTGTGTCCACCCTGGATGCCGCAAGACATATCGAAGCTGGAGCTCCGCAATTCTCAATGTTCTTCCTGCACCAGTGGCCATGCAATTCCCCTTCCAATTGACTTACCGCAGTGGGCTCTCAAATAGCCTTGTTTCGCTTTTGCACTCCTCAATCAGGGCAGGGATAGGACCAGTGCCGTTCATGCAGATGTTGCAGTCATTCCACTACGAACACTTCGACAATCTTCACCTTCAATACCTGGAGCTCATGCACGACTGCTACAAAAGTTGTCCGAAACAGTTTTGGGTCCGCAAGCAAGCATTTGGCTCGTTCAGTGACCGAAATGGCTATGCTGGATTTGTACCAAGTGCAGGGTACCTCCGTCACTTTTATGACATGATTATCGAACGGCGATCAACGGAGATGAAACAGTGTATTGCCATGCTCCCAGCGAGAGTGCTCGCAATTGATCATAGCTTTAAGGTGCCTAGTTTTATCATACAGTATCTGCCCTGTCTCTGACATGTATCGAGCGAGCAGATTATCAAACGGCTCGGTAGGGTGGGCAGTGCTCCCCTATTCACTGCACTTCATACTGTGGTGAACGAGTACTCCGAGATTTGGTCCATGCTCTTCACGATGACGAAGGGACATGATCAATACATGCCCAATCTGCATGAAATCAGCGAGTCACTGGCGAAGTTTGGACATCCAGAGGTCCAGGCTGTTTTCACCGATAATGTCCGCGCAGACAAAAACGAACTCGAGCGAGTGTTCCCGTCCCTCTTGAAAGATGTTGTCCCCGTCCTCCCACATAATTCCCTTCCCCTGCTTGAATTTCCTCATGGATCATGGACCGTCGTTGAGCTGAGCAACACCCATCAAGTCAATCACCGCTTTGATGTCATCATGAACCACCGAACGATGACAAACCCGAACATTACAGTTGCATTCAACATGGAATGGCCGGTCAATTTGGAGACTGGAATCCACGGTCCAGTTGCCTTGATCCAAGTGGCATATCAAAATACCGTCTATCTAATTAAGGTCAGTGGCAATTTTTCCTATGATGTTGCTGGTTCCTCACATGTTTGCACACACATCCAGACTGCTCCGTTTCTTGAAAATGGTGTCATCAAGCTCCCGCACTCCCTCCTCTTGTTTTTGCATTCGCCACTGTTCAAGAAAGTTGGTGTTTCAATCGGAGCTGACTTCAAGCGGCTGCAGAATGACTGTGGGATGCATCATGGCGCAGCATCAGATGAACCATTTGCAGGACACATGGAGCTGGGAGCAATGGCTAAGGAGCATGGTGCTACTGTGAAGAGGACTGTGGGGCTTGCCGAACTCGTCGGAATACTTCTCGGCAGGCACCTACCAAAGGACCCCCAAGTCCGTGTTAGCCCTCGGTGGGCTGATGCAGTGCTCCCCCAGGAGTACATCAACTATGCTGTGCTCGATGTCTATGCCGTCTCCCAGGTGCATTTACAGCTCGTAGGGATGGACATTGCTCAGCCTGTTGTGGCCACCACCCCTAGTGGGACTGCAATTGCACTCCTGGCACCTGACGGAAAGGAGGTGGCTCATGGAATTGTGGCCCTCGAACGTCCTCCTGCCCTCAATGGTGTTGACGTGTCACCGAAACGAGTCGTGATGACAGTTTCTAAAGTGCTCGTGCCATCTTTCCTGCTTCCTGCTCGCCTACAGAAAGCAAAGCAGGCAAAATCACTCGCATCATTCAGCAGTACTCCATTTTCTATTGTTGCCGATATCCGAAACCTTCGCATCTGCCCCTCAACTCACGACGAAGGCTCTGACGGTCCATCATCTAGTTCATGCATGGAAACCCTTGGTGACCACCAGGATCCCGAGTCTGGAGTCTTGGATGCAGGATATATTGATAGCAGCAGCCCTCTGACAAGCACTCTTGTCCTGAATGAGGACGAGTGTGATGGTGATTCAGAGACCAGCCCTGAACAGACTATCGAGGGCTCCTTGCGAGATCCAGCTGTGGAAGCTGCACTTGTGGGGGTCATGGAGCCCTATGTGAATGTTGCAGCGAGGAACAACTCTATTGTTCGTTCTCGTGTTCTATACAATAATTTTCAATGCTACAATCAATTCCCGATCGCTCGCCACCATGGGCTCAGACGGCCATTTGCACGAGCACTCAGTGCAGCATTTTTCATACCAGTCGCGGAGGACAAGGCTGCCATGGAAGCAGTGCTGAAGGACTTCGGGACGACATACAATGCTCAGCTTTTGTCAAAACCTGAGTGGGTGCTGTCGCGTGTCCGGCGTCACATACCTCCACCTGAAATTCTCCTGCCCCGTGTTGCCGACGTCATCAGAACCTACGGTCCAATCAAGGATGCAACGACGGGACAACCACTTTTCAATGACCGTGCTTGGGAAATCGCAAAACACGTCATGGAAAATGTCCAGCTTGGATACTACTCAGATCCTGCAGACGTTGACCTTTACTTTGAGATCGGGAAAGATCAGCATGGCCTGATGTTGTATCGCTGTTGCCGTGGCACCAACAGCATCGAAGGTGGCATTCACCAAAATCTCATACGGCGCTACACATCATTTAATACATTGCCTCGTCACTGCTATTAATGTGCTGCTTGACTATGCTGTTTGTCACAATATGACGGTCTGTCATTCATTCATTTAATTCAAAATGCACACTCACCTGTACAGTTACAGGTTGGCAACATGAACCGCACCGGCAAAGCATATGTCGGACACTTTAATGTCCCACTAAAAAATCACATTTCTCGACTACTGACCTTAACAATGGATGCACTAGTTCCTGAAAGCAGTGACTTTCGGTGTGGTTGGGTGAACGGCAATGACTATGAGCTTGCACACGAGACTTTTGGCATGATCCGGTTTTTGCCCATGTTTTTCAAGCCACTCGGAATGTTGGAGTTCAATGAAGTCTTTGCACGCGAGCAGAACATTTGGCACAAGTTCATTGCAGAGTCCCAGGGCACGCTCATGGCAATTTTGCCTGTCCACACACGCGAGGAACGTGACCTTTTCCAGCTCCTCGTCCAGTCGTCCCCATTATTTTCGGATTCCAACTGGCAACCGAACTGGACAGCTCTCGCAGTTGTTTGGGCTGGACATGCTGATGGTCATAATATTTTCTATAAGGTATGATTTTTGTGTCGTGTATTGCACAATTTGCACTCACAACTTGTTCAAAAAGCTCCCAGAACACCTCAAGACATACTACAAGACATGGACAGATTTTTGCAATGAGCAAAACACAATTTCACTCAATGCTGAAGCGAGTCGGCGCATCCGTGCTCTCGTCCGCTCTGCCCCAACCAATGTCACCATCAAAGCACCCACAGCACTCCCCACAACCCTGCGCGACTCGCTGGCAGTCAGCCCATGTGTTGACATCGACAAGGTCAACTTGTGGCAGATTGGCAAGCTACTCGCTGACCATGCCCTGCAGCGGTCAGCAGTCCACTATCTTTATGCTGACACTGGTATGCACGTGCATTCCTCGGTCGCAGGATCCTCGCGCGAGCACAAACGAAAGGCAGGCAACCACCCTACTACTACTACTACTACAGGAAGTTCAGAAGGTGTTAATGGACCTGGAAAGCGCACGAACAAGCCACGAAAGTGCCGCAACTGTCAAAGTACTCAGTGCGCAGGAAGATGGGCTGTCAAGAAATGCACATTACCTCTCAAACCAGTATGTTTTGTGATGAGTCTTCGCACACTGTTTCATGTTGATTCATTTTGGACTTAGGGCATTCAATAAATGACTTGGTTAGATTGCTTCGCTGCTCTCATTTAGCTTTCACCATTGTAGCTATTGCGAACCGGCATCTTTTTATCATAGCGATGGTTCAACGTTTCGCATGTCTAAGGAATGTTTTCACTCTTCTCCCTCTCCTTATTTAATTTAATTAATTTTAATTAATATTTTGTCGATACCCACACCTATAGTTTGACTGCCCATATTTCGAAACACGAATGTGGCCCGGTTCAGGACTTATTGGAAAGAAAGAAAAAGGGAATAAAAATAAAAAAGGTAGCGGGCACTGCCACGAATGTGGCCTTACACAACTTATGTAACTTCGACTTTCCGCCAGCCAGTAATATTGCCTGAGTTTGCATGAACTTCGTTTATCGTTTGTAGTATTCGTCACTGCATTACTCAATTTCATTTTGCTTCACTCAACTCCTCTATCTTCTCGTCATGATCGCGCGCTGTCTCAGGCTGTCTCCCCGCGTTATCATCTTCTGTCATCACGTGTCTTGGATGAAGACCAGTATACATCGATGATTCGATGTTCATTTTTAATCCAATCTCCCGATCCCATGTTATCAAGGCACTGCCATTGATACTGTATTCCGTCGTCAAACGACCTCCGGGACGCTCATCTAACTCTTCAAGCTTCAAGCTTGACTACATGTGTTCACTGTCCATATTCCCTACAGACACCTCTGCTGTTCGCTTATCGCGCAGTGTTCCGGGGTATAGTACTAAGATATATGTCCATTAAATTTATCACAAAAACCGATTGCTCTGCCCCTCCACCCCCTTCGCCATCCTCAGCATCACCACATTCGACGACAGGCTCGAGAACTACAGCAGGTAAGTCAAATAATCTGTGAACACCACCGCATAGAATAAACTTACCCCGTTCCCAACAAACACCTCGGCCTTTTCTGCAATTGCCATGTCTACCGCCATAGCCACATGCTTTTGTTCCGAATCGAGCACGATATCAGTGCTGCTCACCAAGTCGTCCCATCCATCCTCCTCAAGCGCGCTCTTGAGCCCATCGAGGCCCCATGCCCATTCGTTTGAAAGTACATACACCCGTCTTAGCCCAGGATACTCTTTCCGAATCTCCCTTAGCCTCTCCACGACCTGCTCTGTCGACGGCCAACAATGATCGAGATAATACGACAGCCTTGCATCGGTATCGTTGACATATGGAGACCGGTCAAATCGGTCTGGGAGCGATGGATGCTGATTTATCCCCATGTAGTCTGCGCCCCACTCTGCGAGGTTCGGGCAGTGCCGCTTGTAATCGCCTCTACGGAGGTGCAGAGCGACCAACCCACCGAGGGATTTACGGGAATGTGCGTCATAGAGGTCTTTAGCAGACTCGGGTTGGAGGAGCGCAAAATTACGCGAAACGGCCGCTTGCACAAGCGGTGACCAAGCGAAGTCAGTCAGCATAGGTGACTTGATCAAAGATTCCCATAGAGAGAGAATCCGAGGACCTCCGAAAAAACTTGCCGTGTGACCTGTCAGTCAAGCGGTCTTGGCACTCCGTTGGAGAAAACTCACTATCTGTCAAAGACATCATGCGCAGAGGAATCTATCTCTATGCATGGCTCTTGCACGGACGCGAGCCGATCTATCCACCAATCGATCATGTCAACGCCGTCTGCATCGTTGGGCGCGTTTATAGAGCTGATGACGTGTCTCCGACTTTGGGGACCTTCACAGACATGCGCGTAGAACTCGGCGCTCACTGCCCGTGGTGCATTCGGTGCGCTAGGCATTGGCCCTCCTGCGGTTGGTCCAGAAATGAGGGCGTTCAAGGGTATGTGTGCGGGACGCAGAGCGAAGTCGTAAATTGTCCATGGAAGTGGTAAATGCGACCATGTGTAGTCCTCGAAGACAAATGATATATTGGATACGTGGGCGAGGTAAGACATTAAAATTCTGATCAGAACGATCAGCGCTCATTAGACATGACGAGAACAACAGTACGCACGCTTCTTGAAGGACATTATTGAACCCGAAACCCCATAGGTGTCCTGGAAATCGTATGTACTGTGGCTGATGACCAGGTATCACAGATAAGGAGTGCTGAGGGAGACGTCGCTCGAACATCCTGATATCGTCATAGTTTGGTGGTACGCCCTGACAGATGATGGCGAGTAATAGGAATACCGGGACGAGGGTGACGGAGACCAGGACTCTTCGGAGGGTGAACGCGCGGATGAAGGCACGCCATGAGCAACCATATCGACGGCGGTAGACGGTAGCGCGTGTTGCTGAGGGAGATGCCGTGAGGAGGAGATACTCTTCCGGTTTGAATGTCCAAGAAAGCGCACTGCGCACACTGCGGGGCATCCAAGCGACGCCTTTCATCGATCGCGCTGGCCTTCGGAAAGGGTGCAAGACCTGGCGGGGTGGTCAAAAACTCACCCAGGGAATGGTTGTTTGCCGAGGGAGTGGAAAGGAAGGTAAATAAGCGAGTGAGGAAACCTCTGGGTATATGGTAATGTAATAATGGAAGTGAGAGTTGTTAGCAAGCTGCGGAGAAACATATAATAAGTCACTGGTCCCGTTTTGAAATAGAATACAGAGCTTGTTCACGTTCAACTGAGCGCCTTGTCATTCGTGCCAGCACCGTGGAGGCCAGCGTGGTCACATTTGCATACCAAGCGTGCACTGTTGCAACCAATCTCCAATCAGGTAAACATAATAGACGCCCTATCTGAATTTAGCGGACACCAATGCCTTAGTTTCCCACTGTCAAATTCAGTGCGCTTGTATGAGAGAAGTTGTCTTGACGAACTGTTTCGGAGTCTGGGATATCGTCCTTGGCGATAGCTTGTATGCCTGAATACAACATCCTTCGCTTTAATCCACGGCAGTCGTCGCCATCAACAACAGTCGCCGACTCTGTTTCGTCCAGCGCCGCCCCACAAGTCACATCTAACGTTCCTTCCTCTACCGACACACCCACGCCATCCCTCGCAGACACTCAGGTGCGTGTCTAAGTTATAAGCGAAAATTGCCTGCTTTGGACCTGGAGTCCAAGTCCAAATTTTCCCTATTACACTTGCATCATCTTGCGCAGTATATTCACCCTCAATGCAGGCATCCACGATAGCGACCACAGCATCATCCACTACCTTGTCCGGTAGCCCGGGGGCTACCACCAATTCCCCGGCACCATCAAGTAGCTCTTCACCTCCGATTCAAGCGACATCATCTCTTGATGTCAGTACGATTTCTTCTGCTATAACGTAGGCATTTGCGCATTTTTTTTGCGAGGCGTCTTGGGCCTACTAACGAAAATTTACTATTAGGTCATCTCAGCCTGAGTCAACAACATCCACGTCGGATATTCCGTCTACAAGTCCAGAAACTTCAAGTTCTACACTCACATCTCGGTCGTCCACTTCCACATCTCAGTCGTCTACTTCCACAGCTCCGTCTACATCATCTCCATCCCCTTCCTCAAGTACCTCGCCGCCATCGCCTGTCCCTCCTAACAGCCCGACTCCTAACAGCCCGACTGCTACTTCTACGACTCCAACTCCCACGTACGGAGGCCAAACAACATCGTACATCACCTCATCTGTTGTGACAGTTATAAATTCAACTCCCACCACAGTATGTACCTTTCTTTTTTAGCCCTGCACACTTCCATCTAACAAACCATCAGTTCGAAACTGTCATCCCTACGGTCATCGGTATAGCCCCAACAACCAACAGCGGCACAAACCATTACAATGCTATTGTCGCTGGCTCTGTCATCGGCGGCGGCCTGCTCCTCATCCTTGGTCTCTCTGTCTTTTTCTACCGCCAACGCCGGCGCTTCAAACACTTCCACTTCCTTGACGCCATAAACTTGCGCCGACGACAAGCCAGTGCCAGAGAAACACTGCTCTCAGGCGAGGACCTCGATGACGTTGCTCTCGCACGTCCGCCTCCAGAAAGATACTCCGATTACGATACCCCCTGGGATCCGCACAGTAATACGGGATCGCTCAATGATAACGAGCGCGGGCAACTCATAGATCCCTTGCTGCGCGGTGCCGACATCGACTTGAGCCACATCATTAACGACGTCATGGGCCCTTCGTCATCGGGCGTGCAATACTCACAAAATTCCATATCATCTTCCCATCGCGACTTGCCCGGGCACGACGAGTCGGAGCCTCAAACTAGAGAGTTATCAAACGTATCTCAAATTGCATTGCTAGAGGCTGCGGGCCTGGCTGGTGGCTCCGCCGTACAGCCTGCACGACCTAGCCCGCTTGGGAAGAATGATCCTGTTGTTACAGAGGGTGGTAATAACCCGCGATAATGATGTCCCATGCGCCCATCTATATCTGTTATTATCACTTGTTGTACAGCATTTGTGCACATGCTGTGATCAAGGTGTGTGTTGATCCCTTTGCATCTTGATCAAGCTGATGTGCCGATTCTGCCAGATGTGACTGCGTTTTTTTATATGTACTGATCTTTTTACCCATACATAATACTTGTTGTTTCACTTCGTCACATAGGACGCTATTGCTATCGCCGTGGTTGGTTCATTATGGATCGTCACTGGACATGTTATGTTTATCTGCTACCAGGCTGGGGTGTCGTTTATAATCATAGTGGACTTCATTTTTAGATTCTTTGGCGCCATGGACACAATAATTATATCTCCTTACATGCGCTCCCCGCGACTTAGCAATATTGTTGGTGGACGCTTTGTGGACGCTGCTAATCGTGCATTTCAATTCCCATAATCCAGAAGGAACGACTATCTTAAGTCCTTCTATTACGGTCTGGCTAGGGGAGACTATTCAATTCCCAACTCTAATCAGTCAAGTCCATGACTTGATCAAGGTTGAAGCCGTCGGCTCCTCTGTGAGGCGTGTCAATATGGTGGCTTCTGGGCTGTGTTATCTTGGGTGGAACACGTCAATTGGCACACATTCAAGTTTTGGCAATGTATATCGCAATGCACAGCTTCCGCCCAACGAAGATACCGCAGTCAAATCACTTGTTCGAACATACATAATGATAATACTAAGAATAGTCTTACAACACAAGCTACTCATACGACGGAAGAGCGTCTAGTAACAGATACACGAGAATAAGGAAACCTGATGCTGATGTACACGCCATAGCAAGGGCACCGATCCAGGAAGCTTTAGCCTGTGCAGCTTGGGCTGTGGTTTCGATGATCACAGTATATGCGGCGCTTCCTCTGGTAAACACGCTAGAGTTGCAGAAACATCTATCGTAGAAGTTGGAATATTGGAAAGTGCATGCCAAGACCACCACAAAAAAGTTTATGACGGCCAACAGTTTGCCCGTCCATCTCAAGAGGTGCGAAAACGCCAAAGCAACACGTGCAGATAGTGATGCTCGATGGGAATCAATCATAGAGTAGTGGGCGAGAATACTGGATATCAGGAGCATCATCCAAATTAAAGTCGCTATGACTCCATAAAGGAGATAACCTATACATCGACACCCCATTTGCTGCTTGACGTTAGCCAATTCGACATAACAGGAATAGAAGAACAAACACACTGTCGTAGGAGTGAACCACGCCACCATAAGTGCTGCTCCGACTGTTCCCCACTGTAATGCAAGCGCAGCGCAGGAAGCAATAGCCATTCTTGTGAACACGCCAGGCGCCCAATGGCTGCGCTGCGCCCCGTCGGCTTGCGTGCAGTAGATGACGGTGTCTTGGGGGGACCCCCGTCGGTTTTTGGCGTCAATGTCGTCGATATTGTCGGACTCGACCCACTCATCCCCAAAAGAAACGGGAAGATGGCTATGAGCCTTCTCTGATGCCACTTTGAACACCAGGAACATGGTCTCTGCCGTGGATGCCCATCGCAGCGAACGCGAGTAATTAAATACTGGAGGTGTGAGGAGTTCGTCTGGAGACGTCACATCCTCCTCCTTAGCAGTTATTGCTAAAGCTCTCCGGGAGGACGCGGGTAACATTCCCATGTGAACATCTTTTGTTTCTGTGCGCGTACTGTGCCGGTCTGCACGGTCATAAGCCGCTTGTAAGCGATTGAAATCGCATTTGGGGGAGAGTTGCAACCATCCAACGACTATTGGAATCAGCCACAGCCACATTGAACCGGTGGCTTCACCATTGGATTGAACGTTTGCGTAAACATCCGATAGTGAGTTGGCTACAGTCAGGATATAGGCGACAACGACCCATGCGATGGATGTCGCGGATGCAATTGACCACGTATGGGTGTAGTCCACGAAATCAGCGAAACATTTCCACCAGGAGTCGTTCTCCGGTAGAACAATGAAAGAGGATAAGCGTGCGCGGTCAGGATGCAGCCTCAGCGGGACTTGCTGGAGGCTGCTCAAGATGGAGACAGCGAAACGTGAATTAGGATAGTCCACCGAGTGCTTAAATCGGCGGTTGATCCAGCGAGAATTGAGGAGGGTGATGAATAGAGAATAACCAGCAAGCGCCGGTGACCCAACAGTTAGCACAGCGGACATGAGATTGTCAATCCTGTACTGTGCCCCGAAGGGGAGCTGCGAAATCAATGCAAGATTTGGCAGTAGCCACGCACTGAATTCTTGCGAAAATACAGACCACTGGAAAGGTTCCTGTCCGGTCCCACAGCTGGAGGTGCACAACGAGTAGCTTATCGATGTCGCGTCAGAAGCAACCGACACGGGATCTCCGTCGCCGTTGAGTAGACCAGTCAAGTTTTGGGTAGCATCTGCATTCTTCACGATGTCGTTCAGACACTGAGTAAAGTTTACTCCAGCGACTTTTACGACAGTGTGTACTAGCAGTAAGAGACCTAAGCCGAAGGAATGGATGAGAAAACAGAAACCCGTAGTCCACTCATTGCACTTACACGCCTGAAAGACCCTGTGCAAGTGCATGAAGCTGTATCGGCTACGCAAAGTAGACTCTTAGGCGACTATTATATGAATTAGTTTGGCTTACTAGTAGAAATAGGCTTCACTGCCTTTGATACTCCAGTGAAAACTTCTCACCGGAAAGGTCACTGTCATGCCTTGGCCCTTGGCCGATCTAGGTATGTCACTTTGTACAATTTTGGTGGTTCCCAGTCATGGCCTGTCATGGCAGTGTGCGGTGGCGTCCGATGTGATACTACTAATGGCATCAGGAAAACCGCAATTTCCTTAAATGGCTGCTCAACTGCCTTAACCTCAACTCGAACCAATGATTTTTTTTCTTCTCAAAAAAGGTGGTTGAATATGGTAGATCATATCGCTCTAGCATCCTTATAAAGTTATGATAACTAGAAGGCCATCATACCATAGTTTTGTCAAGTTATATACATATGAAGTAGCAGTGAGGTGTGGCTAAAGCTTAGCTAAGATGTCCAAGTTGGTCAAACATGAACTAAGCAAGTTAGGATTTTCCTGATGGCCCTACGTAGCCTCTCAGGGCCTGAGATAACACCAAGGGCGCTCACTTCATCATGGCTATGAAGATCCGACCTGCGATAGGGTCCTGTGTCGCCAAGGACGCTTGGGAGACTGGGAAGAGCCGCAATTTGATTATTAGTATTACAGAAACGGGCGTATCCGAGTCGTGTACAATGCAGGTGCTAATAACTTATAAAAAAACACAAGTCTACAACAATTGAGGAACGTTCACTAGCTAATCCTTAGGGATAATGGTATAGAATAGTATACTTAGTACATTAAGTATTGTCCGAGACTTCATATAGGTACGAGATCGGTTAATAAACTCATGAAAAAAATGAAACCCAAAGAGACAGAGCAACTCAAAGCCAACGCTCCGAACCAAGCAGCTTTGGTTTGACCCAAGTCTAAACTACCGGTCATCACGATATAGTATGCATCATTGACCCCTATCCCCAACGCACTCGAGTTGCAGTAACAATTATCATAGATACTTGTAAACTGCAGCATCCCGGTCGCGATTATCCCGATTGCGTTGACGATTGCCAAGAATTTCCCACCCCATCTCAAAAGGTTCGACAGTCCCTTTGCCAGACGCATCATGATAGAAGACATGCGTCTGTCTGAGTATGAGGACGCGTAGTGCGACAGGATGCTCGACATAACGAGCATCGCCCACACTATCGTGGCAAGTGCGCCATAGATGAGGTAGGCGAGAGATCTACAACCAAGACCCTGTCATGTGGCTAATCAGCAACAGGTGCAGGTAAGTGCATCAAACGATGCTTACCACAGTCGGCGTCAAATATACAACCAGTGCCGCAGATCCAGTTGTTGCCCATTGCAAAGCTAGGGGAAACAACGAGGCGACAAACATACGAAAGAACATCCCTGACGCCCAGGGGCTCCGTACTGCGTATCGAGGAAGTCTGCAGTAGGCATCGACTTCGGATGAGTTCCCGGACCTGTTGCAGGGCTCAATGATATTCCTCCTGTTCGCGTTCCGCCATACTACATCACCCATCCTAACCGGTCTGTGCTCTCTGGCATTGTTGGAGGCCATTCGAAAAGCATCCAAAACGTCCTCCGCCGACCGAGACCATGGAATGGCCCTGGCGTAGTTAAAGACGGGCGGAGTTAAATTTTCATCGGGAGATGAAGGCTTTTCTACACTGGTGTCAATGGATACTGCGCGCCTTTCGGAAAGGTCTGCTGCCTTCACAACGCCACCATCGCTGGTAGCTACAAATGCCATTGCATCTGCGTTGTCCATGGCCTTTTTAACACGTGTGTAGTCGCACTTTGGGGAAAGCTGCAGCCAACCGATAACGATTGGTATAAGCCACAACCACACCGATCCCGTTCCTTGACCGTTGGAGTTGATATTGGCTTGTACGTCCGATAGTGACCCGGCGACTGTCAATAGGTAGGCAATGATGACCCAGGCAATGGATGTCACAGATGCGATGGACCAAGTATGAGTGTAGTCGAGAAAATCGGCAACTGTCGGCCACCAATCATCATTATCCGGTAGGACAACGAGAGAACTGAGCAGCGAGTCGTCGTTTGTTATTCTCAGTGGATTTTGTTGAAGGCTTATAAGGATGCGGACGGCGTCTTCGCCGTTAGGGAAGGACAGATTCTCGAATCGACGGCTGATCCACCTAGCGTTGAGAATGGTGATAATCATCGAGTAACCGGCGAGCACCGGTGAACCGACTGTGAGGATTGCAGACATGAGATTGTCAACTCTATGTCGTGCACCAAAAGGCAGCTGAGAAATGAGCGCAAGGTAGGGCAATAGCCAGGCGCCGAACTGCTGCGAAATATTCGCCCAAGTGGGCTTCTCTGATCCCTGGCCGCACTGCGAACGACACGTCTCATACATGAATCCAACTGCGTTGTTCATGATGTCCGACGACACGTTTGCTACACTTCTGCCATTGACATCCACCAATCCAGATGCATCGAGAGTCATGTTCGCATTATCTCTGAAGGTGTTGAAACAATCGATGAAGTTGGTGGATGCATAGGCCCCTTGGAGAAATGCAAGCAGCAGCAGGAATAATCGGATCTCTGGGAGAATGATGAGCAAGAGTCATTACGAGCCATCAATTGCAACTCACTCTTTGAATCGCGCATAAGCGATGGACACTAGCTTTATTGAGCAGAGTGCAACTGCGGAGTTATATAAAGGGAGTTCTTATACAGATTTTTGACTACGTTGATCAGGGAGACTGGCAATAATCCTTGGACTATTATTTCCTCGGAAGCCGTTCAAGGTCGCCGTCCAGCTCTTATCTGCAAACTTGACCACTCTTCATTGAGCGCTCGGTTGAAATAGTCCACGGCAACTCAACATTTTCAGAGCGAGGGGAAGGCTTGGACGTGGACGTAATCAAGTGGCACAGATAACATGGCTGTGCGTCTCAACAATGAGCCCAATGAGTGACGTCCAATTTGGGCGGCTTCCCACCGCCCGTAGCTATCATAATTCAGGGACACACCAGTCACTGCCTTCGAGGAATAGATTGAGCATATTGCCCGCAGGGGCAGCAAAAAGAGTTTCGTGCCTTCTACTGGGGGTTGTGGAATGGTTGAACCATGCTTACTTAACACATGAGAACAACCAATAGCGGGTTACAGGTAGTATGTATACAAGACAGACAGAATTGCTGTGCCTCTGGCCAGTAGAACGTGAAACTGGTCCGGAAAAAGTATTAGAATCCGGCTGCACAAAACGGGAGGAAGCACCTGGAACAGCTTCAAGTAGTTGCCGATTGCTGTGCAAATGCGGGGGTTCACACATTCTGGGGATTCAACATTTGAGTCCTGCAAAATTTCAGTCAAAAGCGAACCTGGCGAGAGCAGTCTTGACCTAGCCCATATTCTGCTATGCTTTCAGAGGCTGCAAATGGAATTGGTCTCCCCGCCGGTGCCAGAAACATCGAGTATATGCATCAATTGGGCTCTGGCTGCAGTGTAAGGCTAATAGGGAAACATTAACCCAGGGATGATGCGATAAGGGAAGACGTATTCTGGATGCTGGCAAGAAGCAGGACCCGTGATACCGTAAAGCGCGAGATGCAGCATGCTAGCTACAGGCTCACTTGACCTGGCAGCAATTGGCAGTGAGGCCGGAGTGCGAAAATTTCAGGACTGATCCTAAATTATGTGTGACGGAATACTATATTTGCAAAGCATGAACTCGAGTAATTACTAAGTGGATGAGTACTACCTAGTACTGACTCTGAGTTGGGATGTATAACTATGTAGAATACATTGCTGACACGTTCACGGGGACACCTCTCACTCAATCTCATGCCCGATTATTTGTTCCTGCCGTGGCAGTGCTCACGGAACAAAACTCCTCCAGCGCCGCAATTATTACATGAGGGGAGATACTCTTCAATACATTGACACTTGAGGCGGTGCCTTCGAATTTATCAGATGGCCCAACTCGATGTCGTGCGGTAATGGAAGCAGACTGTAACGTTACCTTTACATCTGAGCGCTCATGGCATCTGATGTTCATCTAGATTCTAGACGCGACGATAATGGAAGACTCGGGACCCACTGGCATCGACATCGAGAGATGATTACGGTGCGTAGTTACCTCTTCAGTTGTCAACGTGAAGTAGGTATCTTGACATGAAAATCGAACCGCTCAGACGCAGCATTGAGCTTTCCTCGATCGTCCAAGAAGCTTGTTTTCTGCCAGCGAGTCCTTTCCGAAACAGCCAGAGTACTTGCTTCACCGAACCTATTGGCATTACTGTTCAGTGCTCCCAAGAGTCTAGACACAACGCTTACCGCTGGCGTTACTAATCAGCCAGCATGGGAAGCCGACCTGTCAGCCAGGATTGTGTAGTTACCGTAATTCACGTGTGGGGCAGAAAGTTTGATGAATGTCGTTACACCGCACACACTGCCAGAATAGGACAAGGATCTTGATAATCTCTGGGCCATACGGTGGGGTGATGTGGTATTCGGGGATGGACGAGCTTGTCCGGACTCAGCCAATGAGTACTAAGTCCTGTCTGCCCCAACGACGGACAGTCTTCACCAACATTGAAGGGTCGAGCCATGTATTTGCAATCTAGAAGAGAATGACGAGACTCAAGGCTGTGATTATATATAGACATTGCGGTGTTGTTGCGATACGTGTACTTCTTTACGATGTCACTGATTGTTTGATCTTCTCGCCAGTGGCTGAACCTGGCGTCGTCCGGAACGACTGTCTTCCTTCTATTTGGTCTAACTAAGGGAGACTAGCGTCGTCCATTCCGGCAACATGGTTTTGATAAGGCGTCGGGCGCTTCAGAGAATAACCTAAGGTGTTTCATGTAGGTTAGCACCGACCCTTCAGCGTTTGAAATTGTACAACTTTCTTGTTCGCGTGAGTGAACTCGCAAGTTTCTGAGAGACACGATCACAGCACGGTTAGTTGACCCCGTTTAAACAAATTAGCAAGGGATGAGTATTGGAGGCATGCTTCTCAGATGACGGGATTTTTGCAGGGATTTTTTTTTTACAAAAAAACACAGATCAATGGCATTGAGCTAGCCGCCACCTGAGTGAGCCCCAACACGACTACTACGCGTCGTGTGAGCCCGACGTTGTTGGTCAACACGCTGCATGTGCCATCGTGGGGAATCTGCCATGAGACCACTGGCATGGGTACGTACATTGGTGTAAGGCGTTCTTCTAGTACTCTGGGAGCGAATCGATATCAGCTGATTCATACGATGTATCGTTTTGGGCCATACCCAGCAACACAACACGAGGCTGCAGACGTCAGATGTCGTTGATTTTCCTGTATTCTGGGAATTTGGTGGCAACAAGACACTGTAAGGCGTCAAATCAGGGAAACGGGAACAGAGGTGAGAAGATCCACGGTACAGTGATCTTGCGTCCGGCTGCCACTTCCACATACGGCCCAGAAGGAAAGGTGCTGGGTTTTCCGCGGTCACAACAGCCAGCGTCGCTACTGGCGGCGGCGGCGGCGGCGATGTTTCTTCGTCCGTAACCTGACTCAGAGAAGTCGACAGTTTCCTTTCGGGTTGGTAGTAATACTTAAGGAAGTGCGCCGCCATCTCCGCATCCTGCTATAGGAACTGTGTGACTCTGCTTGAGCGGCGTAAATGGTCTTCCTAAGACTGTGATTATTGTGACTGACTGCGAATCGGGAGGCGATTGACGAGGCCCTTAATGCGGGAGTGCTGTGCTGGTGTTGCGAGCTTTCATACGCGGATCGGTTGGGGTGGATGGGTTGTTTCTAGACATGCGTTCAATCGTGTATCACGAAAGATTCGAATTAAGGACCAACACCATGAAGGAACCCGCGGAGAAATCCTGCGTGAAGTTAGAGATGATGCAAAAGATGAATGTGAAAGCGTACATTTAGTATGGATGGGCCAGTGTAGTGGGTAATCCGTAGGTCACTACAAATCAATATGTACACAAGTGTATCTGAGGGATGAATGTACATATTATCGTAGACTCCAAACCCGTGGCAGCACGCGGTGTAGAATCCGAGCAGACCAATTACATATGTGACAACAATTCTGTCAAACAAGGTCGAACATCCGAGTGTTTCCGTATCGACGGGAGGGGGTTTTCACCTTGGGGGAGTGAGTGAGGATTATGAAGGTGTTTCAGAACATACCACATGCGTATCTGTTAGGTATCGTTGAAGATAATTGAGAGAAGATTGAGGATGTGAAACGACATACTTCATGTGTCGCCAGCGAGGCTCAACTTGGAGCATCGAAGAAGGTGAACGCTCGGTTATAGGCAGCTGTAGGACGATCCAGATAGCTGCGTTATGCACGAGAACAGGATTCGTGTTCTCTGTGTAGCGGTCACTCTGGGTGCGAGAATGGAAACGGGGTGGAGGCCCAGGTTTAGCGCAGTGTGTCAGTGTGTTGGAGTGAGAATATGAAGGTCGAGGAATGGAAAAGGATGACGAGAACAAGAGTGATGAGACACACAGGGGCGCATTGCCATGGACAACTGCACTTGAAGAAACAACAGGCGCCCGGACCAGGTCTGGGCCGCCGGCAGCTAGCAAGTCTAAGGGCAAAAGTCTTCTCTGAAGCCAGATCTTGTCCTCCCTAAGCGTGCAGTGTCCATTTATAGGCGTCAATACAATGTGATACCCATACGGTTCGTTATTTACATCGCCACACCTCTCAGCAACCTCGACAACGTGAAATCATCCGAAGCAGTGAGATACCCTTCTTGACCTTCATCTCCATTGACATGCACCTTGGCATCTATCTTAAAAGTTCTTGTCTCCGCTTTCTGAAAGAGGGCAAACGGGATTGGAATCCAGAAGCGCAAGTACCACCCGAAAGTACCGTCCCCGTCCATGGTAGAACACCATGAGACCTGTTCAGTATGAATCCCGCGCGACACATCGGACGTAGGCGTGTCATCTACATAGCGTACTTTGGCGCCATCATAAAACGTCCTGAACGAAATTTGGCGGCGGAACTTGTAAGGGCCATCTATTGCTATCGTACTGCAGACGAGATCGACCAGTGTGACTTCCGGACCAACCAGGGGGTTGAAATCGCATTGAGAGGTGCATGTAATCAGGAGTTGCGCTGGGAAGACGAAGAACGCGCTACGTGTGGGGAGCACTAAGTATAGACAACTAACATCTAAGATTAACTCACTCGTCGTGGTCGTCCCATGTCGTGACGTGGCGTTCGTAACAGCGAACTTTCATGTGCAGATCTTCCAAGGCATACTTCCCGTATGTATCGTCGGCCGTAGTCTGTAAGTCATGCTCTAGGTCTCCAACATCGTCAGAAGCGGACCAAAAGGTGCCGAGACGCTCGATGATGCGAGAAGTAATGTTTGCAATATTCGTTTCTGCACCGGTCTCCACTCTGAAAGATATTGACCGTTGCAGTCGACGAGTTCCTGAGTTCCTTGAAGGTGACTTGGTCGAACTTGGAGACGCTGTGGAGCTCTTGGTTGCATGCTGAGAAGTCGTTTTGCGAGAAGCCGGACACCCTTCAGACGAGACCAAACGTTGACGGACAGATCGAAGAGGACGAATGGTGTCGATTGACGCAGATGACGACTTCCTGTTGAGAGTAGGGGAGGTCTCGCCTAATGCAACAGGACTCGCTAAACTCGGGGTTGGTGGATTGTGATAGACCAGATTATCTTCTTTCCTGCATCGTCTGAGAGTACGCTTCATGCGTGTACCACTGTCGGTCGCTACATTTGCAACAGTGACAGTGGGTTCATCGTGGGTGGCACCTCCAGTACAGGATCGAAGATCAGCAGTAGGGGACATTCGGAGTACCAATGTGAAGAGTCTGGGTGAGATTGGAAGAAAACATGAGATGAAGCCAGCGCTTATGTAGGGATTTTCAATGCTTGGTTCACTGCCACTTGTGGTGAGGTAGGTAAAAGCGCTATTGCACAAGTACTGTGGACATTGGAAAAGCCATTGTGTTGCCGACGGCCCGCCACGTGTTTGGGTTGCCTCTAACCTGGTCTTCCGGGTTCCGGTCGACAGGTTTAGACACATGACATTGCATATGCTCACCGGAAGAGTGGTTCGTCGATCATCAATCTTGCTGAGAACGATGTCGTCAAAAGCATATATCGTACCCGTCGACCCCCAGCATCTTGCAGGAAATGCTGCTCCAGGTGTCAACCCAGCAACCTTGTGGTCTTCACTTCCTCAGGCGCAGAAACCTGCAAAGGTTGGCACGTCCCACTTCTTCTATGAGACTCCGGCGCTCGATGTAACTGCACTAGTATCTCTCGGCGATGGGTTTGACTCCAAAACTGGTGATGTAAGACGAGAAATCGTCCGTAAAGCTGTCGGTAGTAGTATAAAGAGCGTCAAGGAACTTGGAGATGGTGTTTCTGAGGCTGTTATTGATGCATCAACAGATCCTCATGCTGCCGGTGAGTTCTAGTATGATTTACACCTTGCCTTATATTAAGTACTGCCCCAAGCCGTCGCTGCTCACTTGGCGTTATACAACTTCACGCTCAAAACATCACCTCCATCGGCGTTCGACCCTCGGGGCACGGCAGGTGTGCCGAAGAAGCTTAACATCTCCACAAATATCAGCTCAGCTGACTGGGATCGTGGTGTCATCTATGCGAATGCGCAGAACCTTGCAAGGACGGTGAGTTCATGGAATGGGATGGCTTTCTGAACCGCATGGAGTCAAACCAACCTGCATAGCTAATGGAACTGCCAGCAAATATGATGACTCCCACTGTACGTCCGTCTTCTTGTTATTCAAGTGATTGAACTAATATTACTATATTACAAGGCCTTCTGCGAGCGCGTCAAAGCAGAATTTAGCGGGATTCCTAATGTGGAAATTATTGTTCGCGACGAAGGTCGATTTTATTATCTTTTTATGTCCTTGTACTAATGCCTCGACAGCTTGGGCGGCTGACAAGGGCATGGTATAATTTTTACACTTAATTTTCGCTCGATGCTGAGGTGTTTTCATTTCAGCGCACGTTCCTCTCTGTAACTCAAGGGACTGATCAGCCAGCCAAGTTCCTCGAGATGTAAGCACACTTGATTCACTTTCCTGCGGTATTCGTGATTGACAATCTGACGTTCCTATAAGTCACTACAAGGGCGCTCCTTCAAAAGACGCGCAACCTCTTGCTTTCGTGGGCAAGGGTATCACTTTTGACAGCGGAGGAATCAGCTTGAAACCATCAGCAGTAAGTCCATCGCTCTGATGGTATTTTACCATATCTAAATGAATGCAGGGCATGAAGCTTATGCGCGGTGACATGGGTACGATCCGCTGAACTAAGTTTTGAAACCGGCCATACTAACCTTCAACTCAGGTGGGGCAGCTGCAGTAGTTTCCTCTCTATTTGCCATCGCGAAGCTCCAACTCCCGTGCGTTGTTGCTGCCTTCGATCTATACTCACTCTTATGTGTCCTAATTTCAGGATCAACGTTGTTGCGGTCACTCCGCTTTGTGAGAACTTGCCCGGTCCGAAAGCTACAAAACCAGGCGATGTGTGAGTTCTGGCACACGATGTTTGTTATCTCGTGGATTGACCGTCTGCTAGAATTTATGCTATGAATGGTAAGTCCATTGAGGTAGACAACACGGATGCTGAAGGTCGTCTGGTTTTGGCGGGTGTGTACCCTTGCTGTTCACTGACGTCCTGGGGAACTCTGACTTTCTCCAAGACGCGTTGTACTATGCCTCAACTGAGTTCAAGCCACATACAGTTATCGATGTTGCCACTCTCACCGGGTATGTAACGACTCTCACAATCTCAACTTAAATTTCAAGCATTGACAGGGCTATGGATACTGCACTGGGTGAGGTATACACGGGTGTTTTCACGGTATGTCACTTCATTAGCTTCCCGCCGACGCGTCGTTGAGCAAACTTGTTCCGTTAGACCTCTGATACTCTTTGGAACCGACTGAGCGCTGCCGGAGAGAGCGAGTACGATCGCTTCTGGCGCATGCCCCTCGACGAAGATTATGGTCCACAAATCTACTCATCGAACGCTGACTTGTGCAATGTATGTCACTGCTTTTGATACCAGCGTTGTTTGAACTCACATCATTCTTTTTTTCTTAGACTGGGGGGAGACCAGCAGGTGCATGCACGGCTGCGCTGTTTCTCAAGGCGTTCGTAGATGGCATCGAGGGAAAGGACGGCAAGGAACCCTCTGTCCGATGGGCTCACATTGATATTGCTGGGACTATGGAGGTAAGAACTTGCTCGCTCATCGAGATCAAGAGGGAAATGTATGCGATGCGCCCAAGTGCGATCTAAACGATATGTCGACCCTTTTCACAAGGCGGCCTTTACTTATGTCTCTGTCTCCGTCGTCAGTTCTGATCGCTAATCACTTCATCGTAGTTCACGCGTCCAACACTATACCAAGAGAAAGGAATGACAGGGCGTCCTGTTCGGTAAGTCATTTTATACGCGTTTTAGGAGATACATTTATCTAATATCATCGTTCAGAGCATTGGTAGAATTTGTCAGACGTCTTTCGAACCAAGGATAAATGTATTCGCCCACCGTTGACCCACTGAGTACTCTCCGTCTCCATTTTGCGCGTTTTGCAAAATGACCTCGATGGCTTTGGCGGTGCGCAATGCTAATAGAATTTTTATGCAATCAATCAGATAACGCGTACTGACAACGTTTTGTCAAATAGCTGTAATGGACCGATTGCTTGGATATTTATTTTTCAGGTAGACTGTCCAATAATGAGTAATTTTTGCGGGATTATGCCTTGACCAGGAATAGACCGTCCCATGAACGTTAGTTAGCGAGTTGGCCATACCTCTTGGTGATAAGGTATGATCCTGGCGAATCGTACCACCCCAACCATTTTCTTCCTTGGTACACGTGCACGATTGTCATTACAGAAACAGCATCTCTCTGAATCACTACCGAAAAAACCTGCTAGTCCTAGACCAGATGCATCGAGGGTGAACTTGGAATCTGGAAGAGGTATACTGCACATTGTTGGCTGGACAAGACTTTTGGGATCCAAAGGGATATACATGTCAGAAGACGTTTTGTTCTGCTGAGTAGACGCTCAATTTCGATTATCACTCCTCTCCGAACGGAATACACATACACTTGGTGGTACACTAAAAGTAACATACTTATGCTTGAACTAAACGGTGATACAGTACCACAAACCACATTGATAACCACACTTGACGAAATACACACATCCTCCAAAAATCAATCAATCCAAGGGCCTTTGTACATGCGCGAGAACACATCCAGAATTTTCCTTCAAAGTTGTCTGTCTTAGTGCAAAATTCAGAAAGACATGGAACGCTCTGCATGACTGAAGACACACTCACTCAAGACTACTTAGCCGTCAAGTTCACCATGTTCGCATAGATGCGTTCTCTTCGCATCTTGTTTTTGAGAAGAGTGACGAAAAGCGACTGCTCGTTGCGACCTGCAGCACGGATAACTTCCTTGTCTTGCTCTGTCATTTCAGTCCTCAGAAGCAACTGGTTCTGCTTGTCGGCCCGAATGTGTAAATTGATGTACCTATGCGGGGTAATTGTGAGGGGCTGATGAAATTCATCACCTGAGATGACAAAACACTTATTCTAGCAACGTCTCAGAGTTCAGAGGTTGCTCGGTTTGATTGCCCGTGAGAGCAGAGGAAGATACAAAGGGCTCGCCTTTCTTCACGATGCTAATGGCAGCAGGGGAGATTTGAAACGCAGAGGTGCTTCCGTTTTCTGTATAATTGATGAACTCTATGAGTCCAACGGGATCTTTGGAGAAACCCTTTGCGTTGCACTCTGCTCGAGCCTCGCGCCATAAGCGTAGTCGCGTCGGCGTAAGGGGACCGTGCATGCTCGGGACCCATGGAGAAATGGTATTGACTTGCACCATCCCTTGCAGCTTCTCCTCAACGGTCCCGTTATTGAGATACAGTTCAATAAAGTTAAGAATGTCGACCGGCTCGATGGCGATGTCAATGCGGACCATGAAAGGCGTATCGAATCCGACCCGGGGATTATCGAGCAAAGCACAGTCCATGACACTAGCGGCTTGGAGACACATCATGAGCGTTATGTTTGCGGTCAACATTTGTACGAGTTTGATTGCTCCGGAGGAGCGTTCAACGTCGTGGCATCCCAGTTTGTGGATGGGCCTATTGTGGTTTACGGATCCGGGTCTGGAGTGAGGTCTCTGTGCATGTTAATTGTAGCTAGAACTCTCACCAATGTTTCTTCTGGCACTACCGCAAGAAGATTGGGATATCAGCCTCTCTGTTTCGTCCCAGTTGCAGATCTTACCTCTTTCGAGCAATACCAGACGCCCTTACACTACCAAGCATGTGATGAGGACCTGAGACAGTTTGAGACAGAACCGACAACACCTTTGAACATTTCAAAATTTTATCCAATTTCTTTTGGCACTGCGTGCATTGTACACCGAAAGTCTTGACGTTCCTTTTGAGCAATTCAGTGGGACATGCTGCAGCGCGGAAAAGTTCGTCCCGATCTGGATGAGTCACATGGACGGGGATGATCTTTGGAGCCGCAGATTTGTTCGTGCCAGACATGTTCTCGATGAATGTGGTGGCGAGTTAAGGTGCGAATATATTGTCAATGTAAGATCTTGGTCCTTAGGGGGTAATCGGACTCCCCGGAATTTACCGGATGATTAGCGCCCCATGATTCAATTTCAATTTGCTCCCAGTCGCTTGCAGACTCCATTGCATAAGCAGAGAGATGCTTCCCTCGAATGTCCGTCGAGGATGGAGACATAAATGTATAGAACGTAAGTAGTTTACGCCTATGTGCACAAGGGCGAGTGAGTCATTAGAGGCTGGGAGGGATAGGGAAGGTGGACAGGATGAAGAGTGCTCACCGACAGCCAAAAGTTATGAACACAAGCTCGCAGATCTAGAGCTCGTCCATGCTTGTCCATCTGACTGAGGTGCAGCTCCGACACTCCAAACCTCTGAGCTAACGCCCTCAGAAGTAGTGCCTCTTTCCAACCTACACCTTCGTACACCGTACACAATGGGGTCTTGTATGCCATGATCATCCAGAAGCCTGAAAACAACGGAGAGGTGGGTGCGAATTAATTTGTAAGAAGGATGTCGGTTCATGTTTGCTTAATTCTTGGGAGGAGAACCTTTGAGGCAGACAAGGTTCGTGCGCCTTTGTTTTGAAGTGGGTTCAGCATAAGTTTGCGAATGTAATCAAACGAAACCTATGAGTTTCGTGTTTGGACGGGCTTTCAGCAATCTTCCTTGCATGGCCGTTGCAATAAATCTCATATAGCCATGCGACTTCCTAGTAATGAATAATTAATCTCTTAACATAACACACGTCTGGATCAGCGGTTGCCGTAGAAGTATTGTCTGCATAGCGTACTATACTCTACTATAGTCTCCATAGGATACTGGATATTTAAATAAATACACATTAGTGTCATGAATCATTCATCTACCCAACACGTGTTGATTGTTTCCCGTGCCGCACACCTCCAGTTGACTTGACGTGTAAGCGCTCCTTGAAAGCATTTGCATACTAGTTCCTGCGTCGGGGTTGGCCACAAGCTTAGCGTGATATTCTCGAACGCTAAGGACGAGGCGTGGTCCCAGTACAAATAGCTGCACGAACTGGAGGATGGCAAGAATGCCTAAATAAATCTCAGCTCCCACGGAAGTTGAGCCCTATAGAAATGATGATTAGTACTTGGTCAGATGCAAATGTCAGATGCAGATTGGCGCACAGATATATTCGTGGAGAGGATGGAGCCGAGGTTCAAGCAAGTAGTAGCAGCAAAGCTAGCGCGTACAGAACTTCAGTATAAAAGATGTCGCATTCAAATTTTATGCTCACGCTGCAAAGTACAACACCTGTGTTTTCATTAGCGCTGAGAAGCGGTCCTCGATGTTCCATCGTCGGAGTTCACGGGAGCGTTTGATAGTAATCCAGACTGCAAGAAACAGTGCGAGGAGCTCCCATATAGTCCCGAGTATCCAAGTCGCCGCGATCAGAAGTCGGTCGTTTCCCGTATTAGTACCAATGCATTGATAGGTACCGGATAAAACGAACTCCTCTGGTATTCATCCCATGAGCCCGATGCACTTGAGTCTTTCATCCATAAGTAAAGCTTACCCCATGAAAAATGGCTGAGTTGTAGTACCGCAGTGATCACTCCGCAAGGGATTGTAATAAGGAGGAGGATTGCAACGAGAAAGATGAGCATCTTTCTGCTTTGCTGATACATGGCATGTAGCCGAACGACGATAATGACTTGCATGGTATTTCAGTCGTGTCACTGAGTACTGCAGCTAAGCACTCACCATCCAGAATGGTATTTACGACGAAAGAGATCCATGTCTGTGAAAAAGCAAGAATAGTGCCTGATGAACCAGGTACTGATGAGTATAGGAAGAATCGATGCATCAAACAAACTCACAACTGTTTCAGTCATTAGATTACACCAACAATCTAGTCGAGAATATCACTCACCCCTAGATTGAATTTAGTTGGACGGGGACGGCTGGTATCGGTGCAGAATACTCACTGTATCTGTCACAGATATTGACGGGAGAGTCGCTGGATGCTGCCGGTCAGAAGAAAAGATCACAGTGTATGTGAGGATACATACACAGTATGGATATGCTGATTGTTAGATATGGGTAGTCAGTACACTGTCAACGTCTTGGCCGACGAACGTACACAAAGTATAGTGTTCCAGCGAAGCGCAGCTAGAATACTTTGAAGTCAGTGTAATTTTACAGCGCGCCTGACACATAAGCTACGTACACCGAGATACAGGACGGTCATAAGCGACCAACGTTGCCTCTTCCCAAAATCAATTGTATATCCTGTGTTGATTCCGATAAGGGAACTCTGCGCACCCAGACTAGTTCAAACTATGAAATCATTCTTAGTGAAATCGCTGCTGCAGTGATAGCATCAACTCACCTCTTGTCCGAACGCCAGTGCTGAAGGATACAATTAGCGACATCAATAATTGCCTTGATAAGTATTATCCTGCTCACCCCAATCATATACCACAATAGTAGACGCTGCAACTGTGAAACCACAGTCAAAGATCGAGTAAGTCATCAACATCATCTGATTTGTTCTCCACGAACCTACAAAATAGCTAGAAACGACAATGAAATTGATTAGCGGCCACTGACTGGGGCCATTTAATACTTCAGTCATATTCAAAAGATCGGTGTCAATGAGTGGCGACCTTGGTGGACATATAATGATGGCGTTGGTGCTAGATATACCACCATTCTAGCGGCAGAAATAGGTATTATGTAGAAGAATATCCAGTGCTGATGGCCTCGATAGACCATAGTTACATATTGTTGTATGAAATCAAGTGGAACGCGGAAGTTGTTCCAGGGACCAGGGGCCATGAGCAGGATATAATCAAAGTAGATGGGAAGATTTGGTTGCAGATCTGCAAGAACGCGTGGAATGGTTGAAAACTACATTCCAAAAAGCTATTCGTGATTTTGGGCACTGGTTTTCAATGATGTCCCCGAGAGCTTGTCACTGCAGTTGCATCGGTTCAGGGGTTCCGATTCGGAAATTGGTAAGATCATCAAGCTAACGCAGGTCGAGGCTTGATTGAACCATCAAAAAAACCTGAATGCCTGCCGTCTTAATGATTCTCAACGAGCGCGTGCGCTCTCTTCGCCCCGGCGCGGGGAGCACAACCGTTCATCCAAGGTCTCATAACGCCACAATCTATCGGCATGACACCAAACAGCGGATAAGTCAAAAAAGGAACACCATCTGGGCTTGATGGACACAGCCCCAAGTCCTCAGGCTATCTGTCGACCAGGCAAGTTGCGCATGAGGTTATGCAACCTAATCATTATTGATGACCAACGAATCCTGCCGTACTGGCGTCCTTTGGGAACTACTGAGCTAGAGAACAGTGACATTGAAGGTCTTACGGAGTGATTGAGAGGTCATCTTGAGTGGAACATCTCGGCAATGGTTCGCCCGAGTCTTCAGTACCACCTGCATATGCTGCTTCCTACATTATGTAAAATAGTGTCCTGGTTGGTGTGGAGACCTGATTGTCAAAGCGGGCTCATTTTAGTGCGGGGTAACGACTTACACTGGCAAGAGGTACACACTATGGAAAAATACAGTGATGAAGAGCGCATTATCCGAATCATGAACATGATCTTGGCAATTAATATTTGCGCCCAAGCACTTCTTTCTCGGGGCTATTGTCGAAGCGGCCGAGAACGTTGATAGGAATTCAAATTGTGGAGCAGTTCCACGTGCTACCATAGAGCTCGTGATCGCAGCAACCTTTGATAAGATCTTGCATCGGCCTGCCAAAACTAGTCGCTGAACGTTCGAACGTTGACACTGGCTGCTTTATGTAAAACTCAGAGCAGACCTGACTACCTATAATAGGTAATGGGAATTCTCGAGATATAGCCGCATGAACCTGATTTCATTCTTCGCAATCGGCCTCTTGAAATTTGACTCCGATCGGCGATGACCAATCGATAACGGCGATGGAGAGCGTGAATGCGGATGTGCAATGAGTTGAGAACTACGAATCGCTCGAAATAGTCGATTAGGGCTGGAGAATGTCCTTGAGGCGTGCAATGTTAACGCAACTACTAAGTACTAACTTTGAGCTGAGTACCGTGACTAAGTACTAGCTCTTGAATCATGCTGCATGCACTGTGATTGTCACACTGACCACATAGTATCACATGACAGGTAATATTTAGGGTATTTAGACGAGAAAGTTCCGAGAAACATATGAGGCGCAATATCCGGCGTATTCTATCGTACTTAGTATTCCGATGTTAGTGATCAATATGCAGTCAGGTGCACCCAGTACTAGTACAGTACTGGTCATAAGTCTTTATCAGGTACTATACTCGTACTACGAGTTTCTTCCGAGATACTGAGATAATACATTCTTTATCAGCTCTAATCCGCGTCTGCTCGTACCTCCTCTTTAGCATAAGTACCCCCGCCAGCGAAACGGAGTGGGTCTGGGTCACGCTGCACGTCCTGTTGTTCAACAACGCATAAAAGAAAAAAAACACCACCTACCTGAACAAAATCATGAGATAGAGCGCCAACATAGGGCATGGGGCTTGCACGTGCAAGAGATACTGAACAAAGTTTCAATCAAGTGGAGGTACAGGGGATAATACAGATACGAACGGCGAGCGATCAGAAAGATAGCAAAGATCACCGGGAATGAGATGAGTTTCGATGTCATGATTGAGGACTGCTATGGCTGTGAAAATCATATGCCGGGAGGGTTAGAATAGTACGAATCACAGAATACGAGAGCAGCGCACCGTAATAACGATGTACGAGTGAAGGATATGATGCAAGGGTTTGTTCGAGGGTCGTCGCGATGAAACTCAATAGACCTTCGTGATCCTTTTATCCATCACACAGATCCTTGACGACAAAATAATGAAGGATATTACGTTGTACACAGGAACAGGCACTTCAAGGACCGATGCATTGTTGGTATATCAAGGTCCAGGCCATTTTCGTCAGCGCCGAAGATCTGCAGCACATGCTCATACCTGAGCACGTGGAATAGCAGCCGAGTAGTACCAACGAAAACAACGTGGTGTCCTGTCTCGAAACGTTGTTAATAGCGCAGAGGTACTGGAGCGGTCACGTACATTCCCGGTTAAGATTAGTGTTGCTGTGTTCAATTATCATCATGGTCATAGTTCCCAGTAATTCGAGAACCTTGTTAAGTCCTTAAAAAGATGGAAGTATCATCTGTCTGATCACCGTCTGCCTCGGGAAGATCCGCTCGAGTCGGAAGAGCACAGTATGCAGGAGTTTCGCCATGGTGGTGCATCATCCGATGATCATCAGTGGCGAATTGTAATTCTTTATGAATTGGTAACCAACGACCCAACGGCGTCCGATGAGAAGCACTGCGCAAGGTTTCCAAGGAGCAGTGACAGTGTGGCGATAGCTTGATGATATGACAAAAAATTGCGAGCGAAAGAAGCAAAGAGATCACTGTGAGGCACACCGAAAGCTTCTCTCACAATAGAGGATTGCATTTTCCAATATTTTCAATTCGTGAGAATGGCACTGAAAGGACCCATGAAACAAATAGTCCATTGCGGGCTACTGCTTCGGAAATGGTATACACCCCAGCTCACAAAACTTTTGTTGTGAAGAGGAGGAAGACACGAAGGTAGATATCACAGTACGCCCGTCTCTGTGAGAAACGGTAAATGAGTCACTAGTTGGAGGATGAAATGGAAAATGTATTCACCCAGACAAAAGATATGAAACCGGAGTACGTAGTCGTCCTTCTCTGTTCATTTGTACGCATCCATTGCACCCTCTCGGAGCTCCTAGCCCTTCTTGATGAGCGGCGGTATCTCCAGAGGAACCTGGTCAGAAAAAGATGTGACCCATCAAAGCTCTCAGGGTCTAGATAATAATCAGGGGTGCAAACTCACGACTTGCGATTCCCATAGTACCCTCCTTTTTTCAGTCCTCCCCAAATCCACGCATTCAAATTTACATCTCACTCTGTTTGTTTTTTCCGACGTCGAGGGCAACTTGGGTTTGCATCGGGAATACTTACAGTATATTCAGCGAGATCGTCCTAGTTGAGCGAGGACAGTAGAGTCCATGTTCGGAGAAAACGAGCAAGTGTTGGGGGGTATGGAGGAATCTGGACGGCACAGAATATTATGGACGAGATGTGTAAATGTTCGCTCAGAATGCCTGACGTGCTCTCTGTCCTTCGAACAAGATGAAGAGCCTCATTCCCTCGTCCGCGCGTCCATCCCTGCGAAACCACTGGCAGGGGCGGACTGCGAAATATAGGGCCAGTGGTACCACGCATATGATGCCAGTTGCCTGATGTGCGACATCTGTTGAGGGATGGTACTGAGCGCTGAGGCTAGCAAGGTCGACGTAGAGAACACACTAGTTTGTCTATCATAGAACACTGGAGTATTATTCGTAGTGAGCATAGGCAACTTGTGTGGGGTTGGAGACGATCATTTTCAGGGATGATGCATATGTGACGAGGGAAGACACAATATTCTGGGTGCTGACAAGAAGGCACGACTCACAAGATAGCACGAGCGACGAGATGTGCAAACTCACTGGCAGCAATCAGTGATCGGAGTATGAAACCTTCAGGACCGCGATCCTAACTTATGTTATTATCCTAGTAATCGTAAGTATGAAGACGTAAAGTACTACCTAGTGCTGTGACTCTAAGCTGCGGTGTGCACGTGTGGATTAGTACGATGATGTAGAACATTGCTGAGACATTAATCATGGGGACACCTCGGCCTGGCCAGCCTTCTCACTCAATCTCATTTGCTTTGGAGGTTTCTGCTGTGGCAGTGCTCGGCGAACAAAACCCCTCCAGTGCCCAACCAGTGCCGCAACTTATTACACGAGGGGATGCAACTCTTCAATACATTTCCACTGTACATGAATTAAAACAGTGCCTTCTAATTTATCAGATGCCCAACGCGATATCGTGCGGTAATGGAGGCACACTGTAACGTTAGCTTTACAGTGGAGTGTCGATACATCTGATGGATCGTTATCTAGATTATAGACGCGACGATAATGGACAAGACTCGACGTTAAGAAATGAATCACGGTGCGTAGTTACCTCTTCTGTTGCCAACGTGAAGTAGGTATGTCGATGTAAAAATCGAAACCCTCAGACGCAGCATTGAACTTTCCTTGATCGTCCAAGAAGTTTGTGTTTCTGCCAGCGAGTCCTTCTCAACAGTCAGAGTATTTGCTCCACCTTAACCTGTGTTGTTCAGTGCTCCCAAGAGGCTAGAAACAATGCTTACCGCTGGCGTTACTAAATCAGCGGGCATGTGATGCCGACCTGTCAGATACATAGGTTTGTGCGGTTACCGTAATTCAGTCTGACGAATGTCATCTCACCGCCCGTCCTGCCAGAATAAGACGAGGACCTTCACGACCTCTGAGCCCTACTGTGGAGTGATGTTGTATTCGGAGATGGGCGAGCTTGTCCTGCACGATCATGCTGGACTCGATCGGATACAGTCAGTGAGTGCTAGGTCCTAACGCGGCGATCGTCGAGGGCTCTTTCACTGGTATCATGTCTGTTCCAACGGAGGGCGGGCTTCACCAACACTGGAGCGCTCAGGGGTGAGTGCCAAGCCATGCATTTGGGGTCTAGACGCGGACGCCGGCCAACGTTGCGACTATTTGTAGTCACTGCGATGCGTGTACTTTGTACGATGATATCGCTGATTGCTTGATCTTCTCGCCAGTGGCTTAGCCTGGCTTCGTTCGGTTTGTTAGCGTGGTTCTCAGGATACGGCGTCAGGCACTTCAAAGAACAGTATTTTGCGCAGGTTAGCACTGACTCGTCAGCATTTGAATACGCCACCTTCTTGTTCGACAATCACAGCAGAATGAGACTACCCTGTTTAGACAAATCAGTAAGGGGTAAGTATTGGAGGCAGATGATAGTAATTTTGCAGGTGATTCAAAAATGAATAAATAAGTAGACCAATTGAGCCAACTGTAACAGCGAGCCCAAGCACGATTGCTACGCGTCGTGTGATCCTGACATTGTCGACCAACACGCTCCAAGTGCCATCGTGGAGGATCCTCAGTCTGCCATGAGACCAGCCTGGGAAGAACACCTTGCACCAATGCACGTCTGGGAGCGAATCGATATCAGCTGACTCGTGCGATGTGTCGTTTGAGGCCACACCCTGCAACTCAGCAGGCTGCAGACGAATCGGGGGAACGGGAACGAGAGGAGAAGATCGCATACAGAAGGAAATGTGATTAGGAGGCTGAAAAACAACGGAAAGGTGAGCATGAATTCATCCGTAATAAGAATGTCAGTTCAGATATGGATCCCACTGTCCCGAATCCCGAATCCCGAAGCCCGAAGACAGGGATATCGGCCCAAGTTATTTGTCTCATCAGGTTGAAGATGCTAATGATAATTCTACAGATATGCAACCTTCTAAGTTTCATGTTCGACGGGCCCAGAAGGCGTGTCCTTATTACTCGTCGAAACAACGGCCCCCCTACGGGCGTCGTGTCTCGGGAGCGCTACTTTCAACGATATCCACAGGCTGTGGTAAGGATCCCGTACAGCCGTACCCAGTGTCCTGTAATTCCAATGAACTTGATAAATAATCCCTTGTTTCTCTCTTTCTAGTCGATTTCCACCAAGAAACTCCAAAACATCTCATGCTTCCTGTAGAGTACCCGACACATGTTGACCGTTCCCCGTGCTACACACCACCGCCAGTTGACGTGTCGTGTACGCGCTCCTGGAAAGCAATTGTATGCCAGTTCCTGAGTCGGAGTCGGCCACGAGCTTAGCGTTGTATTCTCGAACGCTAAGAAGGAGACGCGGTCCTAGCACAAACATCTGCACGAGCAGGACGATTTCAACGACGCCATAATAAATATCAGCTCTCGTGGAAGATAAGCTCTAGAAATAATCAGGAGTGGTCATTGAGTGGTCAGATACAGATGATTTCACAGGTTGGCATACAGATATATTTTGAGAGAGGGAACCGAGGTTCAAGCAAGTAGCAGCAGCAAACCTGGCACATGCGGAACGTCAGCGGAAATGATAGTTCAAAGTTCAAAGTACGAGCTCACGCTGCAAAGTAAATTACGTGAGTTTTTATTAGTGCCATGAGACGGTCCTCGATGGTCCATCGTGTACGGGATTGCTTGAAAGCAATACGGACTGCAAGAGACAGTGCGAGGACCTCCCATACACTGTACAATATCCAAGTCCCGGCCGTCAGAAGGCCGTCGGCAGATCCCTCGTCGATGCACTGATAGGTGCCAGAGAGCACTAGCTCCTCTGTAGTATTCATCCCATAAGCCCGACGCACTTGAGCCTTTCATCTGTGGGTAAAGCTTACTCCATGAAGAATTGCCATTTTCTATCGCAATGAGCACTCCACAGCCAATTGTAACGGCCAGGAAGAATACGATAAGAAAGACGAGCATCTTTCTGGATCGCTGATGCATGGCGTGTAAACGAGCGATGATGATGACTTGCATGGTATTCAGTCAAGTCAATATCACTGAGATACTGCAACTGCGTAGCTCACCGCCCAGCATGGTATATACAACGAAAGATATCCACGTTTGTGTGAAAGCCAGAATAGTGCCTGAAAAAGCAGTTACTGATGAGCATCGGAAAACTCGATGCTTCGAACGAACTCACAGCTGTTTCAGTCATCAGATTGAACCAACAATCTGGTCGAGAATCTCACCCCTATGTAGAAGTTAGGCGGAGGGCAGGTATCGGTGCAAAATACCCACCACATCTGTCACCGAGATTGACGGGATACTTGCTGCATGCCGCCGTTCAGAAAAAAATGAATGTACCGTATGTGAGGATACATACACAGTATGTTGAGACTGGTCGTGAAAAATGGTTTACTGTTAGCACGCTGCCAGCTTATCAGCCTAGTAAACATACACGCAGAATAGTATTCCAGCTGAGCGTAGCTAGAATATTTTGAAATCAGTGCAATCTGTCAACTGCATTTGAAACACAAGCTACGTACACTGAGATATAGGATAGTCATCAGGGACCAGTGTTGCCTCTGTCCCAAAGTAATTTCATATCATTTGGGTCTTTTGCCAGTTATACGGCACTCTGCTCACCCAGACCAGTTCAAACTATAAAACCATCCTTAGTGAGGTACCTGCTGCGGTAATAATAGCATCAACATACCTCTTGTCCGAAAGTGAGTGCTGGAGAATACCATGAGGACGTCAATAATTCTCTCGATAAGCATTATCTTCCTCACCCCAATCATATACCACCGCAGTAGAGGCTGCAACTGCGAAACCACGGTCAAAGATCGAGTAAGACATCACCAGCATCGTCTGAGTTGTGCTGCACGAACCTATAAAATAGCTAATAACGCGATAGAAAATAATTAGCGGCCACAGACTGGGATCATTTGAAACTATGGTCATCTTCAAGGGATTGGTGTCAGTGAGTAGCGAGCTTGGTGGATGTATAGCGATGGCATTCGTGCTAGATATACCACTATCCCAGCTTTAATTGCCGAAATAGCTATACCTGGTCCTGATGGCCTTGCTTGACCAAAAAGCGGAGATCATTCCAAGGGAGATGGATAATCAAGGCAGATGGATAATCAAGGCAGATGGATAATCAAGGCAGATTTTTTTATGGTTTTAGATCTGCAAAGCAGTGTCGCGCGCATAAAATGCTTGAACACCGCATTTCGCGATCCTATCCGCGATCCTAGGCACTTTTTTCCAATATGGTCCTCGAGAGGTCCTTGCCACACCTGGATCAGTTCAGGACTTCCGAAATCATGTAGTCAGGTGATGTGACCATCGAAAAAGCCAGAATGCTTGCCTTGCTCGCTCGGGACTCCGGGGGACTCGGAGTATAAACTCATCCAAGGTCTCTTAAGGTCGCAATCCATCAGCACCATGACATCAGACAGAAGGAACGACTGTCTTCCTTCTTTCAAGGTCTGGCTTGGGGAGACTAACATCAGTCAAAATGAAAAAGGGCCGCAAACTTCAACTCTCTGCTTACCCATCATTCCCTGATCTCTCCAATGCGCCCAGGTCCTCAGTTTTCGTCACGTCATACTTTCAACTGTGATGCAAATTTGATGCCATCAAGAGATAAAGCCTACGACTGGTTGGACGATAGTAGATCGTAAAAGTGTTACATCAAGTTGCACGTTGATGCACCCTCATTCAAGTTCATTCAGAACCATGCAGTCTGGGTTCAATGTATATTGAGTAAGTACTATCGGTTATCACAACTTCGGTCAACCACTGGTTCGGACACTTTGCAATATCTCACTTAACTCTGCTTCAAATCATATTCTGTCCAACCACATATCATTGTACACTTATAATACACTACTGCGAAGTTGAATAATTGAAATTGGTTGAGAAATGATTGAGATCCATGTTCAGGTGTGACGAAGCCAAACATCACGTCTGCTTGTCACCAAGCCGAGTCTGCCGTAGCGGAGTTTCAGACACTCACCATTAGCAGGCTATTGTCGACTTCGCGAAGTGGAACGAAGCGCACTTCGACTAACTTCGTTCACATTGAAGTCTAACGAAGTGTGTCCAATTTCCACTTCAGTTCGCTTCGCGGCAACACTATTAGCAGATTTGTGCTCGCAGGGTCTTGGACGGCGCATAGGGCGCGCTCGGGGCAAGGGTGCCCATACCCCAACTCCGAGCAAAACGAAAGATTTCGACGCTCCGCTCTCCTCATACACAGTTACATTCAATAAAACATTTTTAAATAATGAACGCTACGAGGCCCGTACACTTAAATGCTGAACGGCGCTGATAGATCAGGATACTGGATGCCAAGCGGAGCTTGTTTTCGGCGGATGTGACATTGTGTTATTATTGTGTTACATTGTGTGACTGTCCGAACCAGTGGTTGACCGAAGTTGTGATAACCGATAGTAATGCCGAGCTGTGAACCGAAGGCTGATTCGGAACACTCCGCTGAGCTTGGTGAGAAGATTTATGCAGGAGATAAGGTGTCAATCGGTGACACGCGGTCAGAAAGGTTTCGTGATTGCGGAGCCAGCTTAGGTGCAATACTGTGTACTAGTTTCTTAATCAGACAACACCTTTCGAAATTCTTGCATGGCAACTTGGCAAGTTGCTACATTTTCACTGGTTCATAGATGTATTTTGAATTTGGGTTTCGGCTGGATATCTGGTCGAGGCGCAGCGTCCATCCATCAGACTACCAAATCATTGTATATCTTTCCAGGGACCAGCAAGTCATATAGGACAGCCCAGCCAGAAAACTGTGGCTATCTTTGAGGTGAAATGCGTACACTCCGTATAAAACTAAGTATCATAAAGGCTACGAATGCTGTGTTGAGACAGCGTAACAATCTGAACAGTGAATAGGTATATAGTAGCAGGCGTCTCACGAGACAAAAGGCGAATTGTATGGTATCGTACGAGACTACGAGAACAATGATGGGCTTTGTCGTACTTGTTATTCCACGACTGGGAAGCTAGTCACGCTGTACGTCTTGTCATTCAACAGTGCATAAAACAGGAATAATACCACGTACCTCGACAACATCCTCAGACGGGGCGATATCTTCGATGGCTGCAATACCAACGAAGGGGCTTGGGCTTGCATGCGCAAAAAGGGATACTGAACGCAGTCAAAATCAAGCAGAGGTGCAGATAATATTCAGATACGAACGGCAAGCGATCAGAAAGATAGCAAAGACCGGAAATGCAACGAGTTTTGGTGCCATTTCTGTAATGTTCCGAGAGGTAGTTAGAAAAAACCTAGCCACATAATGCAACAGTAGCGCACCGCAACAATGATGCACAAGTGTAGGATAGGATGTGACAATTTGTTCGGGGTTCGTCCAAACACGATAAAAATCAAAGCGACCTTCGTGATCCTTTTATCCATCACACTGGTCCTTGACGACAGAAGCATGAGCGATGGTACGTTGTACATAGGAACAAGCGCTTCAAGTACTGGTAGATTGTTGGTATTTCAAGATCAGACTTTCGTCAGCGCCGAAGATACGCAGCACTGCCTAGCTAATCGCAGCTTCCTGAGCATGTGGAACAACAGCCAAGTAGCAATGAAAACAACGCCGTGTCCTGTTTAATCGCGCAGACGTACTAGGACGGTCACGCACATGCCCGGCTAAGAATAGTGTTGCTGTGTTCGATACCGTCGCTCTGCTCCCAGTAATTGGCTTTGAGAAGCTTACCGAAGCCCTCAAAAAGATGGAATCATCATCCGTTTGATCACCGTCTGCCTCGGGTAAGATCCGCTCGAGGAAGAGCGCAAGATGCAGGGGCTTCGCCATGGTGGTGCATCATGTGGTGATCATCAGTGGCGAATTGTAATTCTTTATGAATTTGATAACCGATGATCCAATGGCGTCCGATGCGAAGCGTTGCGCAAGGTTTCCAAAGAAAAGTAACTGCGTGGTAGCAGCCCGATGATATGACTTGAAAAAAAAATTGCGAGCGAAAGAAGCAAAGAGATCACTGTGAGGCACACCGAAGGCTTCTCTCACAATAAGGGATTGCATTTTCCGACACTAGTCTCAATTCGTGAGAATGACATTGAAACGACCCGTTAAATGACAAAACATGGAATCCTTTGCAAGCTACTGCTTCAGAAATCTCAGCTCGCAAAATGCTACGAAAAGGAGGAAGTGCGCCTGCCTGTCTCTGTGCGGAACGGTAGCTGAGGGTGAAATAGCAAAAATTACTCGCCCGGCCAAAAGATATGAAACCGGAGTACGTAGTCGTCCTTCTCTGTTCATTTGCGCGCACGGATTGTACCTTCTCAGAGCTCCTAGCGCGTCTTGATGAGCGGCGGCATCTCACGAAGAAACTGACCAGAGAAAGATGTGACTCATCAGATCCAGAGCTCGCAGGGTCTAGACAATAAGGCGAGTAAACTCACAACTCGCAATTCCCATAGTGCTCTCCTTTTTCCAATCCTCCCCCACTCCACGCATTCAAATTACATCTTACTCAGTTTGTTCCTCCCGGCATCGAGGGCAACTTGGGTTTGCGTCGAGAATACTTACGATATATTCAGCGAGACGCCTGGGGTGCCCTCTCTCCTTCGAATGAGATGAGGAAGACTTATATCCTCGTCCGTACGTCACATCCCTGCAAAACTAGGGGCGGACTGCGAAATATAGGGCTAGTGACACGCATATGATGTCAGTTGCCTGACGTGCGACATGAACTGTTGAGAGATGAGTGCTTGAGGTTGCTGAGGTCGACGCAGAGGACACAGTAGATTGTCTGTCATGGGAAACTGAAATATTATTCGTAGTGAGCATAGATAACTTGTGTGGGAGACGGTGGCTTGCCGCCTGTGTCTATTATGTTTATGGATTGTTGAACTGGAAGTGACGACGGTGCAACGGTGCTGCCTCAAGCTGATGTTGATCGATTTTTGGATGGGGGTGGCAATGAAGGTTAGCGTTGACTGAAAGAAATTCCTTCATGCTAC
The DNA here is from genome assembly GCA_016584345.1 of Suillus ampliporus. Lineage (NCBI taxonomy): Eukaryota > Fungi > Basidiomycota > Agaricomycetes > Boletales > Suillaceae > Suillus > Suillus ampliporus. The sequence goes on from JABCPV010000176.1 coordinate 60,565, forward strand.
CGCCAAAGTTGGCAGCCTCAGGCTGGGTAATGCGAAGATGAGATTTGAGAGGTCGACCGCTGACTGTGATACCTGTGAATGCCACTGAATACCGTGTATAGTGCTTGGTGTCTGTGCACATGGTCGTACGCCTGCAATATTGTGTTTGCTGAGGTTTGCCGTCTGATGGTGACTGGACACGTGGTTTAAAATCCTCTTGCCAGCTCCTATCCCGAATTCTCGCTTTCAACCGAACAAGTAGATGCCATGCCGAGGCTCGGTTAGAAAAACATGAAAGTGCTGCATAGGATAAATACATTGCGCTTCAGCGGCTTCACTCACGCATCTCTCCCGACAACTTGAACTACCCACTGGCAGAACCCCACATCCATCGGCTGCCAGTGGAACTTCTGCAGCGGGTACTCCTGCTCATCGTCAACGACGTGCCAAAGTTAGATGGTCCTCGTATTTTCTCATTTCGAGATACCACCATCTCAGCCAATTTTGCTGACCCTCCCCTACTCTTCACTCAGGTATGCCGCCTTTGGCGAGTCATTGCACATTCAACGCCAGGGATCTGGTCGTGCATCTATATCGAGGTTCTCCCGCAAGTGCCTAAACCACTGAAGTAATTCCTTCCATCTCTACTCCAGTTTTGGCTCGCATGCTCTGGCAGTGAGCCTCTCACCTTTTATATCGATTCCAGAACGAGATACCGATCCCGTCTTTGGAGCAAGTCCAAAACACTGTGTATCCCAAAGTTCCAGATTCTCGACTGCTCGACATCATCCTTTCTGAGAGGGGACGTTGGGAAAATATGACCATTGTAATTGAGTCAAGAGAACTCTGGCCTCGTGGCTTTGACGCGCCCCAGTTGAGATCATTGCAGTGTTACTCGTCAGATCTACCAAGGTTTCACGCACCAAATCTTCGTCGCCTGCGTATTGACGCCATGAATTATTCGATCTCATACACCATCACAATCTCACCATCAACCACAACAACCTACATCATCTCCAACTCGACTATTCTTACTTTGCCGATACATGTCCTCCTGTAGTCATGTTCTCTCGTCTGTAAACCTTTGTCGTGGATGCAATTATGCCAGATTGGCCTTTTATTGATCTGGTCAGACACACGCATTCTTGCCTTGCATCAATGACTCTCCCTCTCTCCCCTGATCATCATGTTCAGCGCCAACTCATCAACATATTTGGTGTATTTCATCCTCCGAAGTTGAAGACTTTGACTTTGATGCTTCCGCGCGGACCACGGAAACGGGAGTCGATTCTATTATGGTGGTGTTGGCAGTCGCATCTTTCAAGGTTCAGGTAGTAGACTTTCAGGTGTACTTCCTGGAAAGCAGAGTTTCCGTGGATATCATTGAGCTGTTGCTCTCAGTTGTGGATGTGGTTACCATCCTCGGGGGAGTGCTCTTCTGTTGTGCTCCCTGCAATTAGTCATCAAAATCTCGCCTGGTTCAGAATTTTGCTTCACCAGTGAGCCGGTCACCACGCATTGTATTTCGCGAGGAAACAGGAAATTTGGGGCTGCAAAACGTTGGTACAGTACACACGATTATTATTGATCATGTATTTTCACGTCGAGTTTGGCCTAGCAGGGGCATGTATCAGTAATGAACTTCAGCATACCAACGCAGATGATGATCACGCAACAGAAATGATCCATTTCTTACCCGGGTTACCAACAAAGTAACGAAGAGAGAACGGTTGAGCGCTGACATGGAAAGAAGAGACAACAACCACAGCCAGCCTTGAGGCTCCCCCGAATAACGCAGGATCTAACGCTTATGAAAGAGCGTTCGACAGACGTGAGGTAAAGCATTCGAGTTCCGATGACGGAACATGATGCCAGTGGAACAGGAGGAGGGACAGGAGTACTGCCGAGAGTCCTCCAAGCTCTGGCTCACCATGATTTTCCGTCTTCCGGTTGTTAGGTTGGTCGACTTGAACGAAGAGCATTCGAACGACTTGCTTATATCCTCAAGCTGCAGACAGCGCACGATAATAAGACGATGGAGTATACTTTGTTCGCGTCATTGGCCGGCGTCATTGTTGCGTCAGAGAACGTGTTGCACGCAGCCTCAGGGAGGCGCGTCACTTTACTTGCAGCTGACTTGACCAATGCACAGCACGGTGATTACCTCTGACCACAGTATCATTTGACCGTGAATTTGCCGACAACGCCGTTGAATAAAATCCAAAGAATGGCTACATGTAACTATGGTGAAGAACATGAATATGTTGGATCTCACCGAAACTGGAGTCCCAGGAAGATAAAGGCAGGCGAAATCATATCGCGCGTTGTCCCATACAATGCGTGAGTGTGAAGGATACTCTATAATGCATTGACGGTATCAAGGGATGGGTGATGGACTTTCAAAATTCACCGGAGGTTTGCGACTGGGTCTTGGGAAGCTCAATGTTTGTGAGAACCCATTGAGATGGCGATCGTGAAAACGTTTGAAGGCCACTCATCGAGACATCGACAGGACAGGAGTCGGACGTTTCCTGCATGAATATCACGCTACCAGAGTGCTGCTGGATGTTACGAGAATATGAAGTCCCGATACTGGGAAGTTGGAACCTTGTGGCTGGTCTATTTGAGAGTCATTTTGGCAGAACATAGTTCGACGCGGGCAAGATGCTCGCATTGAAGATAGATATAGGGAGGTGCTCATCTGACTGCCTAAAAGTACAATGATATCGTGGCACTGATCATTACAATATAGAGAGAAAATAGGACGCATCTTCCTTCCTCCGACCCAATCATGACGATCACAACTTAATTCCGTCGTTTCGCCCCATCACGGACAATACTGACGAATTCCTCCCTCCCATCATTCACCTGATGCATCTCCAATAACACTACTGGAAGCTCCGGAACCGACTCCATCCCGGGGGCACCCATTGGTGCAGCGATGCCCACGACCTTCGTTACTGCTTTCCTGCAAACTGGGCACCGAGTACAGGAGCCGTATGCTGCACACACAGAGCAAACAGCGTGGTTGCAGGGACGAATACTACAAAATAAACCGATAAGCGATCTCATCCATGTGAGGACAAACAAAGCTTCAACACGTACACACAACCCAACATATTGTTCTGGCATTTGCATTTCTGCAAAGGGACGTGGGCACCGGGCTCATAAGCGTCGCTTGGCCTGACACCCAACGCCCGATCCATCTCAGAGACAGTCTTGATCTTCTTAAACCTGTCAGATCCATGGACGCCGGTTGGCACTTCATTAAAGATATCGAAGAAGGGAAGTCCTGCTGTGGCATACGATTCGATGTCGACCGGGGTTGGGGGTGCCATCATCTTGGTGATGTCTTCAAAGCGGGCTGCGTTCAGAACTTGCACGTTGAAGATCTTCGCCCTCCCAACATCCCAGATACGTGGGTTGTTGTTGTCTTCGTTGATGGCCTGCTTTATCGTCCCGCCAGCGCCGAAACTCATTGTTGGCAGCGGTTCCCAGCCACCCCTTAGGGTCAAAACTAAATGGAGAGTCGATCCCGGTTGGATGTTATAGTCCGAAAGCGTGTGGCCATCTTCAAGTTGCTTTCCAGCAAATATTAGCCGTTGCTGGTCAGGTGGGATTCTTTCTTTGTCTTGAATCTTGGCTTTGATATCGTCTATAGTATCTAAACTTTCTGCCTGGACAGCTATTGTCTTTCCCGTGAGGGTCTTTATATAAATTCCCGTGCCCCCGCAAGTTGACGAATTCTGCTTGCTGCTGTGAATGGTTCTAGGTGGAGGTACGTTTAGATTGGTCATCGTCATTTTGGAGCCGAGAGAGAGTCCAAGTTCGTCAGGTGTACGATAGACATCCATCCCCTCGAAGTGCACTGAAGCTTGGTACGCCGGTATCACCTCGAATTGGATCCCGCCCGTTGTTTCTGACCCAGTGATCTGTATATTTGTGAGACATCATTAATTCCGTAGACTCAAAAATTACCTGATGTTCAATCGAATAACCTGATCCATAAGGAACAGCAACAAACTGCTTAACCATACCAGGACCAGTTGCAATACCATCCAACCATGGCTGTTTCGGTACAATAATGTAGTCCTGCTTTTTTTCAACCCCATTTTGTCGTTTGAGCAGGGTAGCCATGTTCGGAATCATGGGTTCGCCAGTGATGCCATTGACACCACCAACGTATATCCGAATAGCAAATTGTTTCTTGCTTGTGAACTGCAACCACATTGCTTCCCGTTCTATAACCCGCAGCGGCATGTGAGCGAGAAAATCTCAACCCGCATCGATCAAACTTACGGTACATTGCAAAGAACAATCCACCCTTATCTATCATATCTTCAGGCAAGACATGAGAGAATTCGGCAACATTGTAAAGCGGGAAGCTCCCAAGTCCTGGTGGAAGATTGTTCGGCTTCCCGGTTTCAGGTACACGAATTGTGCGCCGGAAAGAAATTGTAAGGGAACCAGAATCGATAGATAGGCTGTCAGAACCGCATTTATTGCCATGGCGTGGAAGTTTGGCATTGAGTGGCTCGCGAGGCAGACAATGGTTGAAGAAGGTAATTAGCGGTTCATGCTGGTTTATTTGTAAGTCATTTCGATCATACGACGATTTTCCGGAGGTCAACGTGACACATGAGTCCCTCGACAGAGTAGTTGGGATATGCATTATGAGTGTTGTTCAAACTTGTGAATCCGAGTCGGTGTAGATTCTTAGAACCGCGTAGAACATTCGTGATGATAGAGCGCTACTTAGGGGTTGACGGGGTTTGAAATTGCCATACGATAAAGCTTCATGAATTTCACTATTTCACTATACCCAAGGCAGTAATTCAGATTCTGTCAACGGAGATTGTCGAGGCTTCCTTCGAGCCTAATGCATAATGACCGACCAATTATTCGAGCTTGTTGCCCGGTTTATGCCTTGAGCAAAAACTTAAGTTATGATAAAAATCACATGTCTACAGCAAGCCACGAGAATTTAAATTCGTGAGCTTGTCGTGAGTTTCAAGTACAGGTACGTACTACGGGAACATTCTATGTACTTGCCACACAAGAATCTCCCGCTGTCAGATTTACTAGAGACCTAGAACAAGATTCCGTGGCATCCTGCATTCACAAAGACGGCAGAAACTCCCACAGCAATCCACCTGGTCATGATGGAGAACCTATTAGTTCAATGACGTTCACCGGTCCCAAAGACAATGCATCTTTCCAACTGCGTCCCCAGTCTGCGTCCACTCACAAGGCAAAATCTTACGATCAGGCTCAAATGACACTCAAGGGTCATGAAGGTGGCGTATATGGCGTAGCTTTGATCCCTGGTACCCGTCTCCTCGTCACTTGCGCGACTGACAGAAGTCTTCGGATGTGGAATCTGGACACGGGGAAACAAGTGGGCAAGCCCTTGATAGGTCACGATGCCTCACTCAGAACGGTTGCAGCGTCTCCAAATGGGCGCTGGATTGTCAGTGGAGGGAGGTATGGGAGTATCGTGGTCTGGGAAGTGGCCACACAGAAGTGTGTGTCGGTCTCGTTCAAGGGACATGACTCGGAAGATGTTCATATGGTTAGGAGCGTCGTATTTGCACCGGACAACGAAACGTTCGCAAGTGCATCAGATGACAAAACGGTACGCGTGTGGCTCAGGAGGACAGGGAAAACAGCCCTCGGACCCCTTCAAGCAGGTAGTGAGGCATACTCGGTGTCATACTCCTCCGATGGGTGCAAACTAGCAGCAGGCACCAAGGAACATATCATCGTTTGGAATGCGGGAAGTGGAGAGGAGCTGCTGAAGATAGAACAAGGAGCCGTTGGGGTCACATTTACTCCAGATGATCTCCGTCTTGTCAGTGTAAAGGGGAAAGGCATTCGAATCTACGATGCTGCGACCGGGGATATCTTAAATCAGATTGACGTGCATACTCATGGCATTTTCTCATTAGCCATTGCTCCCAATGGTACCAAAATTGGCACCACGTCATTCGACAGAACGACGCGGTTCTTCGACTTGACCACGCTCGAACCCATTGTCGAGTATTTCGAGCACCCTCAGGATACTGTCATCTTCTGCGCAGCTTTTTCCGAGGACAGCCAGTTGATTGTGACTGGCTCTCGCAACAGACTTGTTCACATATGGGCAGCTCCTCAGACCCAGTCAGAGAAGACATCCCAGCAGGTGAGCAAGTTCTCTTTTCGTGCCATGCTTCATACTGACCTGTTATGCAGTCCGCACTCAAGGTTCCTTTATCCCTCCATACCTGTGTGTATACTGACTACTAGTGACCTACAGGATGCCAACCGCGTTGGTCCTCCCATACTAAATGTATGCTTTCACATTCGTCTTTTGCACCGTCCCTAATTTCACTCCCGCAGCAGACCGTCCCACACTCACAGCCACGACAAAAACGTGGAGGATTGCCTCGCGGGTTCTTTGATGGCGTCAGTCCTTACTTTGAATCAAGTCACAATGCATGACCGAGCACGTGTACAGGTCGAAATAACTTATCCGCCCCGCCGCTCCAACCGATCTGGGTATGATGGCTCGCAGCACCCCGCATCGCATTCCCGCATTAAGGATCTCGTCAACCGTCTCCCGTTCCACAGTCAGTCACAAGAATCACAGTCCGAGGAAGACCATTCACGCCGCTCGAATGGAATCACGCAGTTCCTACGACAGCACATTTCCTTCCGAATGCCAAGACCCATCCATGGACCGCCAGTGGTTGAAGTCGCAGCCGGACGCAAGTTCACTGTAGCGTGTATCTTCTCACCACTTGTTCCCCGTTCGCTGATTTGGCGCATTTCAGCGTCTTGCTGCAGCTAATTTGCCAGAATACAGGAAAGTTGACGACACTCGACGTACACCTAGAGAACAACCTACAGTGGCGCAAGGCACGGCCCACAACGACACATCGTCCGAGTCGGCTGATATCGATTCTCTCCCAGACGTGCATTGGTTCAAGGCTTTCTTCTGCTACTACTCATGCTGGTCTCATGGCAGGCTGAGGATGCCTCCGCGATGGCGCTTGGAGCGCGTTGACCAACCCCGTCAGGCTCGCACGATGGATAGCAGTCGTGGGGTGGTTCACAGTACCAGTTAGCCCCTCATTTATGTGCGTGAAATTCGTTGTATCTGATGAATTCTGTACAGATGTAAATCAAATCTGATTTGGTATAGTAACTTGTAACTATCATGTTCGTATTTATAATTCACTAGCGCTGGATCTAGCGCCATTACACGACATCCGTTTTGATGGTAACAGCCATTACTGATCTTCTGGTCACTCCCAGTGCCTTCCTGGATGCTCGTCACTGCAGCTGTCAAAACATCGACTGCTGAATGTGAGCACCAAGCATGTCGGGCTACTACCCCTAATGATGTTGCAATATTGAACATCATGTGCAGGGTTTGGCATGCCCACTTACTTCCAGCAACCCTGTTGTTTTAGCCCGCCAAGTCTCTTTTGCACCGCTTACTCGTAGTCCACCGTAGTCAGAGAAAGGCAGACAACCGCTCCTGGCTCCCTACAGCGTCACGGCTGCTCCTGCCAATCTTCCACTGGAATACAGGAAAGTCGACGACACCCGACGTCTACCTAGAGAACCGTCTGGAGTGTCGCCGAACACTGCGGAACATGACACATCGTTCGAGCCCATCTGACATTGATTCGCTCCCAGACGTGCATTGCGGTCTGGTGTTGCACGTTGCTCCCCCAAGGCACGCCTGCTGAATCTTTTTGGTAGTAGTACTGCCCACTTCGGCTCCAACAGAAGCACAATATCGAAATGTCTTCTATTGGCGAAATTAACTGGTATAGATGAAGGACATCGACTCATTCAGGCCATTCCCACCTCCACCTCCACCACCTCCGCCATGTCAACTGGCCGTTCAGACGCTGCGTCGCTCCCGTCCTCCAAGGATCATGTAGATTGCGAAGAACTCGATCTCGACGTAGAATTCGGTGGTCTAGAGGAGCGCAAGAAACTGGAGCGCAGATTCTTAAGGAAACTTGACCTGCGCATGTCTATCTTGGTTGTCATCTACATCCTCAATTATGTGAGCCACCTCGCCGCGTCCTAGTCTGGTCTCTATCTCACAAGTACTCGTGTACTAGATCGATAGAAACAATCTTAGGTACGCTCTTGTCATGCACTGCTGACGTACCATTCACAACGGACAAAGTGCCGCGCGCTCACGAGGCCTCACCACCGACCTTCACCTCGAGGGTCAGCAGTATGCGACGTTGTTGTCTATATTCTATGTTGGATATATTATCATGCAGATCCCCTCTAACATGTTTCTCAATCACATTGGCAAGCCATCGCTTTATCTGCCTGCGTGTATGGTTGTCTGGGGAGTTATATCGGCTCTGACTGGGATTACAAAAAAGTATGATAAGGCTTCATTGATTAATGATGTCTGACGAACTACTGACCACGGTCATCATAATAGCTTCACCGGAGCGCTCCTAACGCGATTCTTTCTCGGCTTCATGGAAACAGCGTTTTACCCTGGTGCTATATTCTTGATTTCGAAGTGGTTCGTGGGCTGTCGATGTCATCAGCGGATGGCCTCAAATCCAATTTACAGGTACAAAAGAACGGAGATAGGTCTCAGATTGGCCATCTTCTATTGGTAGGGGTGCCACTCTGCTGGTGGACAGATCTGTCCATTAATATCAACTTGCAGCGGAATCCTTATTGGCAATGCCTTCGGAGCACTCATTGCATCAGGTATTCTTGGTGACATGAACAATGACCTCGGACAAGCAGGATGGAGGTAATTCAACCAAGCTGATTTTCGCGAGTAATTCAGTCTGAACTCCATTTCCGAGGTGGCTTTTTTACATCGAAGGAGCTCTGACTGTCTTCGTTGCCCTGTGTGCTGTCTTTATCTTGCCGGACTTTCCGACGACGACAAAGTGGCTTTCTGATGACGAGCGTCGACTTGCTTTGAGGCGTATGGAAGAGGATACTGGTATCGGCGACCAGACTGAAACTGAGCAGGGCGGCCGCACCCACGGTCTTTACCTCGCTGTCACCGACTGGAAGGTGTGGTGGTTCGCATTTGTGGCGGCCACTCAGGTGGCAGCACTGTCCTTCAATGCCTACTTCCCCACTCTTAGTGCGACGCTTGGGTACAACCCAACGGTGACACTCCTCCTTGTTGCCCCTCCTTTCGTCTTTGCTGTCATTGTCGCATTCTGGTTGACCAGGTAAGTTTCCATGTGAAATGATCTAGGAACTGAGATACAGAACTCCTCAGGCATTCTGATGGTGCGCAAGAACGCTTCTGCCACATGAGCGCTTCATACATCGTCGGTATAATTGGGTTCATTATCGCAATGTGCACCATGAACACTGCGGCACGATACGTATCTCTGTAAGCGCAGGTTCATAATTTCGGACGTATCGCTGATGTTAGCCGTCGACAGGTTCCTCATGGCACAGTCCTATGGGGGAATTATCTTGCAGCTTGCATGGATCAGTAACTCATTTCCCCGACCGCCGTCGAAGCGTGCAGTATGTTTTTCGCTCATCAATGCATTTTCGCAACTCGGCAACATCGGGGGGTCGTGAGTAGTTTCCCCGATCAACCATGGTAGGAATCAGTTTACGAAACCGATTGCAGGTATGTCTGGCCATTGAATTGGGGCCCTACCTATCGATACTCGTTTGGCATTTGCCTCGCCGCTAGCAGTACTACGATTATAATGAATTGGATTTTCCGACAGCATCTGAAGACATTGAACAAGGAATTGGAGCGCGAAGAACGGGAGAAGGGTATTAAGGAAAAGGGATTCCGATACCTTCTCTGATTGATCGCGCGGGGATCTATATGCCTGTAATTCTACGTACGACGGCCACGTACTGATATTAGAAGGCCATTACCCATGTTGTTGATGTATTGTGCGCTACACCAGAAGTTGTGAACAACGGAGCCGCAGCTGCCCTGTAACGACCGTAAAAGCCAGATGGAGTTAATAGGTTGTACTTACTACCAATATTGACTCCTGGCACCTATCACTCTCTCTCTTTCCTCGTTTTCCCTAGTTCGTATTCCTTATTTCTCCGACTCTCCCCGTACGTATATAAGCTAGAACGATCCGTACTGAGTAGGCAGTTGATCCTTTCCTATCCCCCCCAAAATACACGTTTAGTTCGGCCAGTTCTCACTGTTCGAAATCTAAGCTTACGCTATCAAGTCAACTCTCTTCCTGTAACGAACTGCAAACGTTACATGCCCCCACCACCAGGCAGACCACGTCCTTCGCACCCGCTGCAGTCAGCCATCTCCTATGATAGAGCTAGGGGAGTCACTGGGATGTTAAGGCGGATTGATTTCGAGCCGACGATAGCTGACTTCCCAGCACTGTTTAGGACCCCTACCTTCCCCTATTTTGGAGCATTTCAAGTCTGCCAGATTGATGTTCCTCAGCGACTTGTACCATCTTCACGTATTTCATATATGTACTGTGTTCGCCAGGACACAACGTGAACGCTGCGGGAATATAAGACTAGGTGAAGCATCACGGTGATGGGCAGGACGGCTGCGTCAGATCAGGAATGGAGAACGGCATTGACTGCAAGCTACTTTACATCACATCTACGCTGTAATTTGCATCCATCGCCCTCTATCAGCGGTCCTTCACTCAGATTGCGTTACCAAGAGAATCGACAAAAAACAAAAAAAATGCCAAAACAAAATGACATTCGCCTTCAAAAAGCAGTTTGATGAAACAAAGGGGAATGAAAGCACACATCCCAGCCACTACCTCAAGAAACGACAGCCATCATGGTCCTACACCCCACACCTCCAACCCGACGCACTCAAAACTCACATCCTTCTTAACCCCCATGCTTCCACCATCCATATGCGAACACAGAACAGGGTTATCAAATGTGGGGCATGGTGCGGAAGATCCGTCGAGGAGGGAGGCATCGAGGTAAAGACCGTAGTGTCCGTCTCTGCGTAGAAGTACGAGTTGGTCATCAATTGGAGAGACTGGGAAAGGGACAGAGCGCTCACCCGCCACCAAAAGATATGAACCCAGGCTCACAGAGCGCAACATAGTCGTTCCTCCCAGTCCATTTATACACATCCAGCACACCCTCTTCTAGCCCATCATCTTTACTTGATGGATGGTGGTATCTCCAGAGGAAACTGTGAGAGAAAATGAGCTCCAAGGACCTAGATGGAGGTACAAGGAAACCCACGACTCGCCACTCCCATAGTACCCCCCTCTTTCCAACCACAATCCCTCCCCCATCCACGCTCCGAAAATCGCGTCTCTCGCATCTCTCACAACTACAATGGCTCCTTTTGTCGCACCCGGCGTCGAAGGCAACTTGGGTTCGCATCTAGAATACAGTGTATTCAGCGAGATCCCGTGTTGGTCGAGCGAGTACAGCAGAGTCCATGTCCGCGGAAGACGAGTGAGGGCTGGAAGGTGAGGACGAATCTAGACAAGTATACGCATCAGTACTAGCTACACACTCCCAAAAAAAAATCACGAACAAGATTTGCAACAGTCTCACTCAGAACAACAGCCGTACCCTCTCTCCTTCCAACAAGATCAAGACTCTTCGCCTTCTTCCCTTTCCCCAACACGCCCTTCACTTCACTCATCTCCTCGTCCTGGAGTGCATCCGAGAACCCCTTATCCCAGGTCCGATCACCCGCGAAACCAGGGGCACCGGATGGCGGAATATAGGGATGAGAGCTAAAAGGGGTGCCACGTGTGATGCCACTCGTCTGATGCGGGACATGAATAGAAGTCGAGTGAGGCACGGGACTGGACACTGAATTTACCAAGGCGGATGTAGAGGGCAGCGTAGATTGTCTAGATCGGGCAGATGGTAGGAATGCGGAGACCCAGCTTGAGGAAAGGCGGGATAATGTGGCCTGGGCTGGAGGTGTGGCTGGGGAAGATGGGAATGGCAACGAGGGGCTTGATGTGGGAGGGATGTGTGCGGATGGAGGAGAGGCTGTTCCGCTGAGACGGGGAGATAGAGGTGTGCGTATATTTATAGGGGACTGAGAGGGTGCGCTCGCAGTGAGCACAGGCACCTTGTGTGGGGGCGGAGAAGGAGGTTTGATATCTACGTCAATCAAGTCCCCAGTTTGTGGTATCGAAGGCGGTGGCGGTGGTGTAACAATGCTCTGTTGAGGCGATATCGGTCGATCATCGGACGAGGGAGGTAATGGAGGTTGACTATGCGCCTGAATAAAATACAAAGGATCGTCTTCATGCAGCAATAGCTCATCAAGCACAACCCGTCTATTCTGCTCAGAAGCAGTCTTTGCACTCGACGTGAACTGATCAAAGTAATGCAAGCTCGTATTCCCACTCAGCACAGGTCCCCGCGACTTTACGGCAGAAGGTTCGTCCGCCGGAAAGTCAAATGAAAGCGGGTCCTGAGCAGCAGGCACCGAAACGAAAGCGCCGAAATCGGAGTCTGCACTGACTGTGCGTTTTCTGTTGTGCTGCGGGCGCATCCCCGTCGTCGTCGTCGTTGGCTGATCACGGAAGATGGGTGTTGGAGTTGCTGGGGGCGTGGCGGGCGCAAACAATGTCGCAAACCGGTCGATCTCAGCTGCATCGAGCTGGTTGATGCGTGCAGAAACGGGGTGGGGTTGGGGTTGTGCGATTGGCCTTTGGGAGGGCCGTCGTGTGTAGTCGTGAGATGGGAGAGGGATGAGTGGTTGAGTGGTCATCGTCATGTCGTTATGATTGTGTTCTGGAAATCGAAAATCTTTTGGTGTCTTGGCGTTTGGATTCGACGAGGTGGACGTACATGCGAGGTTATAACATGAGGTGCAAAGATAGCTAGGGCCTTTGGAGCTGCAGTAGGGCTTGACAATTAGTGAATATCGACTTGGCTTGTGGGGTACAGATGATGGTAAGGTTGCAAGTTCATGAACTGTCTTCTAGGGCTGATAGCCAGTTGACTGTGCGCAGTAGACTGACCTACTCAGCAAGTATATGCGGTACAAGACAAGACAAAATTGAGCTCTGTACATGCACGTATAATGAGGTGCTGCGCTGGATGAACGAGGCCGATTCAGAATATTAATGCTCACAGAATACAAGTATGAGGTGTCTTTGCTGAACGATTGCGAACTACTCAGGTGTTTACTTCCAGTAGTTTTAGGACGACGATACTAATTACAAGGAGTTTGGAAGAGAATGAAAAGAGCGGTTGTCGTTGAGTGCAACGTTGCGTCACAGCCACCGCCTGATGGGTGCATGCACAACGTTCATCAAGTTCACAGCGCACTACTGTCTTCACCGTTTGCGAACCACGAGTCTTCTCTATAGCATATCAGTACTTAACCTTTCGTCTATGGTATGTCTCCCGGCAATCTCCTTAAGATATAGGACTGTCAATGGTCCAGTTCCAATTTAACCTCAAGTAAAGGTACGATCATCAACAGCACGCTGAGACGGCGCGCCCTGTGCAGCCGTACTACAAATCTACACAACTGCATTCCTTGTCTCAAGTGACACACGTCAAGGTTAGTGGCACTGGCACCTGCCTCGAGGATCCTGTGTGACTTCCCTTGGCAAAGATACCTATCGCCCAATAACACCACAGGCACAAACATTTCTCCTTTCTCGTCTCCAATGTTCTGCTCACACAAGCGCAGACGAAAGACCCGCACAGAAGACCCAAAGTCCAGCCTACACCCCACACCCATCCAAACCCAAGAAACCCCACCAAAAAACGATCCAGACGCCCCCCTCTGCTCAACATGCACAGCCCTCAACATCCACGCCATCCTCCAAAACAGCATCCCAAAAGAAAACGCAATCTCCCTCGGCAGTCTCACAGCCATCCTCGACAAATCCGACCAATGCGGGCTGTGCAACCTCATAGCTACCGTCATCCGCCGTGCTTGGAACCTCGATAAACAGCCTGGTATTGACATCTCTGGGATCACCTGCGCGTTATATGCGAGGGAATGCGGGTACCCAGAGATTCCGGACTATGTTTCGCCTGTGCTGAGAGATATTTGTCATCGGTTGTATATCCTGCCTTTTGATAGACCACGAGATGTGACCGTCGCTATGATGGCAGCGCAGTCGAACTTATTGCTCGATATCCAGCTCCTTGAAGAAGACGCTTCTAAAGTTGGACGGACGAAAGAGCTTCATGGGAGGAGAGTTGGTCGGAACGTTGATATCGCGCTGTTGAAGAGATGGATCCACACCTGTGAGAAGGAGCATGGGGAGCGGTGTGAAACGGTGTGGTGGAGGGGCGCTAAAGAGGTTCTTCCGAAGAGCGTAAGAGTCGTGGATGTAGCTCGCATGGCTGTGATTCCCGCTCCGCCATCATGCCGTTTCGTCGCTCTTAGCTACCTCTGGGGAGGTACGGGAGAAGAGTATTGGACGACACGGGCAAATCTCAAGAAGCGCAGAGCATCGGGTGGCCTTGACGTGTCAGTGCTGCCAGGGACGATTCTAGATACCATTCAACTCGTCCGTCAGCTCGGCGAGCGGTACTTGTGGATCGACGCGTTATGCATCAGTCCAAGACGACCCCAAGGACAAGGCAGTGCAGATCGGCGTGATGGAGCTCATCTACGGCAGTTCCGCGTTCACAATTTTCGCTGCGGGCGGTACATCCGCTCGTGATCCTATCCCCGGCATTCGCCCAGGCACCAGAGACCCGCAACAGCAAATAGCCAAAATCCAGGGCCTTCATCTCGCCGTCCCGCTCGTGCTCCCCCGCGAGGCAATGGCAAGTTCCGCATGGGATACACGCGGCTGGACATACCAAGAACTCATGCTCTCGCGCCGTCGCATCTTCTTCACCGCCCATCACGTGCACTTTGAGTGCGGAGAAGACGTATGGAGCGAAGATATTGTCGCAGAGCGTATCAACATCCCCTGGGCATCGCACCCCCTAAAATACGGCGGTACAGGCAGGTTCACGCCCGCGCATGCTCCGCCTCAGTGGAGAGGTTCTGGATATATAGGACACTACATGGAGATCATCGAAAAATATACGCAGCGCAGGCTTACAGTGGAGTCTGATATCGTGAACGCGGTTACGGCGCTCCTTAATGCCACGACGAAGGTGTTTAGGGTGGCTGGTGGTGTCCCTGGTAAGGCGTTCCGGTTCGGAATGCCCCTGGTGGACTTGGAACCCGGGTTGGTGTGGCAACCTACGCCCAATGGATCCCGTTTGCGGCGTGTACCTGCGGATGGAACGCCGTGGCCATCCTGGTCGTGGGCTGCGTGGAGGGGTGCTGTCCACTACAGCGAAGTAAGCGTGTTCATTGGAGTACAGGATACCTCTCCCTGGATTACGGAGTCGCTGGTGGAACAGTGGTACATCGTAGATGATGGTGATCGGCTCGTTCGCCAGGATGTTCGATGTACTGGCAGGATGGCAGGATCGGTTGAAGAAGCCAACTCGAGTTTATACGTCACGCCGAAAGGTGATATCGACCCGCAAAAGCTGATCGCAGAGAATGGGCCCCTGCGGCCTGGGACGCTGGTGTTCAGGACTAGTTGTGCTCGTTTCGAGGTCACGAAAGCGGACGATATCGTTGGTGCTGATCCCGAAGCCAACTACGGCACATATTCCATAATGTGTGACATTCCTCGACCATCGACGTTGGTAGGACGCGTTATCCTTCCGTGTTCGATCCGGTCTCCGACTTGGTGTGAATTTATCGTGCTGTCTCGCGCAGGAGAGGCCAAAGGGTTGTACGATGAGGACATACTGGGTAAACGATACGTCGGATGCATGTTGTATGTTATGGCGGTGCGGTTGATGGAGGGTGAAAAGCGGATGGAACGGGTTGGAGTAGGGGTTATCTTTGAACATGCGTGGCCAAACTTGACTGCGGAGGAGAAGGTTATTTTATTGGGATAGAACGTTGAGCCGTTGTTGTCGGGGATTGTGAGAATCATAGGGGGCGAATCGAGCGAGCCAGAGAAGAATACCACGGCCAAGACAAGATGTCGTGGGAGAGAAGAGCGTCACAAATGAATGGGGAAGAAACAACGTGAAGTTGAAATTATGGCTGCGGGGGCCAGGCCAGGCTGTCTGCTTGAAGGATGGTGACGCCTCTCGGGAAATGAAGTTTGTGAGATAGACTGAAAGTGTCAGATTAGGGTTACGAGAGAGCTGGTCGGACCTTTTTAGCTGAAAACGTCGATAACTAGTTGCTCCGAAGGAACAATGACGACGGAGGTAAGCCGACGGAGAGCCAACCTGGGACGCAGTGGATTACTTTGTGCGGTCAGCCGAAAAGGCCGCATGGCCCCAAACGAGGCGGTTAAACGTTTGATCGAGAATATAGATTAAGCAGAGGCGGGTGGACGGGGATCTTAGTTGGGCGTGAGTACAGGAATGTGTGTAGTGCATGAAGCAGTGCGTGTCAGAGGTATGTCAGAGTACTGAGGAAACAGCATGGGTACAGGTATAGCGACTAGAATAGTACAGGTGACATAGCATAAATTCAAGTGAATCGATTGGAGTCAAGATAAGGGCGTCGGAACTTCACGGAGCTGGGTTTGCCTCGTGTTGGTGGAGGGTCTTGGTTGTTCTTGGTCCTCCTATTGAGCTCCATCTCTAATTTGCAATCACTTCCTTTCTTCTCTCTAGTTGCCATCACCATCATGTCCTCCAATACGACACCCTTGGCCACATCGGCAGCACCAACCACAGTGGCCCCTTCTACAACACCTGGTACAACTTCTCCTCCTACTTCTCCTTCTCCTTCTCCTTCCCCTACTCCTTCTAGTCAACCCCCTGCGATATCAAGTACTTCTCCTCCTTCTCCTTATACTCTTTAGTCCACATTCAGTGCTAATTCTTCATCAGGTACTACCACTACTCCCACTTCCACCATAACAACACCCACAACAACCTCAACCTCATCCACCCCAGTATCAACCTCTACTACCAATGCCTCCTCTTCCCCATCTCCCGCCACCAGCAGCACACAACCACCGACAACGACAACAACGACTTCTTCTTCAACATCGACGACAACAGCCATGACCTCCGTGGCCACTCAAGTAGCCACCACGATTGCGTTTGTCCTCTTTTATCCCTTTTTTTCTGCCCTCGTTTACCCCTTCTATCAGCTCCACAGATTCTTATGGATCAACAGTCTTCATCACCACAGAGGTGTCCACATACACAACAGTCCCTGTCGCCACCTCCACCCCCGTCAATCATTCCAATACCGGCGCCATCGTAGGCGGCGTTGTTGGAGGTATCGCTGCAATCGCCCTCATCGGCCTTCTCTTCTTCTGCCTACGCCGTCGCAGAAGGCGAGAGGAGTTCGACGGCAACTTTGACCCCGATCATGTCATATCTCATCCTTCAGGCGGCGGAACCCTCCCCCAAGTCGACCTCGGCGATGAGCACGAAACAACCCCATTCCCCTATCCTGACCATGGCGGAAGCATGCGCCAGTACGGAGAGAGCCCGTTCCTCGCTGCAGGTGCCGGTGCTGCTGCTGCAGGTGCAGATGTACGTCGTACAACATCCCCCCTCAGCTCCCCTTCCCATTACTCCGACACCCCTACCTCCCCCGGCGAGGGGTACCCCTCTCAGCCTTTCGTACGCCCAGGTCCGGGGCAGTACCCCCAGGGGACGAGCACCTATGCAATGCAGCAAGGAGACTGGTACAACCCGCGCCCGCTCACATCCCCCGCCCCGTCCGTAACCAACACATCCTCATCCGGTCGCGCAATGAAAGAAAGAGAGGCTGCGGGCCGTCAGGGGCTTGGCCTTGCTACCCAGCAAGAAGTCGACGGTGAAGGCTCAGGCGTCGTCCAACACCAAGATGCGGGACGAGCTCAGAGCGAGGAAGAAGGAGAACAAAGAGACATCCCGCCTGCTTACGAGTCCATCAGGCCGTAGATTCGCCCAAAAAAACGCACTAATGCCTCTTTAATGTGATGTCTACCCCTTACGCTCGATGACCACTTTTGGACGTTATGCAAAAGTGCATCTAGACCCTTTTTTTGTTGTTCGTATTTCAGCCGTACTTTTTGTCTGTGCGCGTCTAGTTCAGGATACTTACCAGCATAGGCATCTGCCGTGTTCGTACTTCATTTCATACATGCCATCCGTCATATCACTTTTTGTTCTTCCTGTACTCTACCCCACAGCTGATGATGGCAACTCGTTTGATGTTGTCCGCTCGCTACAATAAGTTAAGCATATATGTACCTTTTATTGTAGTCTTTTGCTTAATTACAAGGCGTTTTCTATTTGCACGTGATGAAACATGTGTAAACACGCCTCGCCTGCCCTCAAGTTCGCAACCTCAGACGCCTGCAGTAGTTGATGAGCAGACACCAATTATGGAGTTTACGACGAGGATGCAAAGCACAACCGACCCACAACCCACGTCCATATGATCGGCCCAGCGGCTGGCTGTGATCAATCGGTATCAGTGTCAACGCGATCAACGATGATCAGTTTTGACTGCACCCTAGTCTTTGTCGTAGTCTTTGCTTAGTCTTGCAGTCATTGAAGTTTTTTATTTGCACGCACGTAATAAACATGCCCTCGCCTGCCCTCAAGGGCTAGCGCGCTCAGACTTCAAAATCTCAGAACCAGTCGAAAGCTCGTCAATGAGCAGACATCAATCACGGAGTTCACTACCCGAGGACACAAAGCAAAGCCGACCCCCAACCCACGTCCATATGATCGGTCAATCCATATTTACCCCAGCGACTAGCTGTGATCAATCGGTATCAGGATTCAGTGTCGACGCGATCAGTTTTTGACTGCACCCCATCAATAACCCTCTACATCCGAGGATTTTTCGCATCGTATTCGCATCGGTAAATTCGAGTCGATGATATGTCCGATGCGAGGATCTCGTTAGCCGCCGATCGGCTGACCGCGTGTCCAGACACGCGCTGATCATTCATAGTCCTCGTGCATGACAGCCCTGAGCCACCTCCACAGCTGCGACGAGTCTAGCTCAACATCATTTCCTCGTCCCTTCGTCTGGGATAGCGCCAGGCCACCATGTCCAGTTTCAACTTTTCTCAGATCGCTGGTGACGATCGTGACTGAGACAAGACCCATCATTCGAGATGTGTCCCAGCCATCAGCAAAAAACAGGATGCCCGCACAGATAGATAGATCATAGATCCATGCAGCATCGTGTTTCCCTCATCATAATAAAAAACGGGTACCGATACCAATGTATCGTGCCATCTTCACAGCGGCACCGCGGATTCCGGAACACACCCACACCTTCTGGACTCTGGAGTCTGAAGTCTGTTATCGTACCATCACTAGTATTAGTACTAGCCTCGGGGATGCTGGAGCTTGGAGGTGATGGTTCGAATATGTTGCAGATGCCGAGTGTCGTGTTGATGGTTGATACTTGGATCATAACGAAATCGTATCGGCGTTCTACTAATCTTTGATTTTGGGTTTTGGGTTTCGGGTTTCGTTTCTGGTACTCGTCCGAGGTGAGCTCGGACTTGAGATGATGGTAGCTTTGACTGATTTGATCGATATGCGATGAATGTCGTCGTAATCCGCTTCATAGGCTTATCAGACATCAAGTTTGTGGGCGTAATGATATGAGGAATCGGACCCACTTCCGGAGCTCTGTCCCTCATCGTGGCCCTTTGTTTGCCTGTTATCCTAACCGAATCAACCCAGTCAAATGTGTCATCCTGTCTCACCGATGGCTGGATGAGGGAGGGCCGACTCAGAGATGAAGGCGGGCATAGCGGCAGGCCCAGGATACAAGAATCTGTACAAAGGCGGGGGGGGGGGGGGGGGGGGGGGGGGTACGGCGTGGAATCCGCATGCTCGGATACCTACTGCACCGACAAGACCAGCACGAGTCCATTCGCTCCATGTTTTGGTTTCGACGATACAAGAACTGCCTGCGCCGGACAAGATCAAGCAACGTCGGATACCATGTCTGAAACATTGCGCGACAAAGTTTTCTGACATGGGCTCCGACGAGTTTGACATGGATATGGATTTCAACGAGTCGGGTGTAAGAAGGCTACTGGTATTCTTGTTGATGAACTCTTGCTTGTTCTATCTAGGTTCGCGGGCTTGGATCAGCGCATGACATAGTCGAAGATGTGGATTATTCCCTATGGGAATTTATTTTTGACGTCAACCTGCAGATCGCGTATGGAGAAGGAGAAGAATGCATGTTCTAAGACTCATCGAGGTCATCATGCAGGCTGGTCAGAGTACAAATGTTCACTGAAGGCTTCACGCGCTATTCCTCGATCACCACAGAACTTCGTCGCTGGCTGTCAGGGTATGGGCGACTAGAGATGACAGTAACTGCCAGTGCCTCTAGCCATACTCTCTCTCAATCTTCATTCAAAACCAGATGGGATTGCCAGCTGTGTGCGACGATATTGGAGTCCCATTCTTTGGTTTTGGTTTTGATCAACGGTCAAACAATGTCGATGACCACCACGAATATGCACTTGTCATAGATCGTACGGGGTTCTAGCGATCCGGGGCAAGTCGACCGCTTTTATCCCATTCTGAACTCCTAAATATAATTTCTGTGCTCTGGTCTGTAAACTGACCTTGTTGGACTTGAATTTGTTTCTACGCTGACGAAGACGATTCCTAATGGGCCCTGAGGCCTTGGGGTTGGTACCTCTTGTGGGTGGTCGAGGTTGACTTCCCGAACGTACCAAGTGAATCGTTATTCTTCGTCGATCGTAAATATCTGGTGAGTCGAGGGATCGTCCAAGTCTGTTTTCTCAAAGCTTGATTTGTGCATGTGATAGGATCAAACTCGTAGATGTATTGTCACACAAAAACAGATGACTACTCTTGTCGTACATAGTACCGCACAGTACCACATTGGTTCTCCCAGACCTATTTCTCTCTTCCAGTACATCAAATCAGTAAACCAGTACCGCTAAACTTTTCATGCTTCCTGCAAAGTGTTTGACATATGTTGATTGTGTCCCGTCATGGTCCTCTACACCACCGTCAGTTGACGTGTCGTGGACTCGTGTGGTACGCGCTCCTCGAAAGCAATTGTATGCCAGGTCCTGTGTCGGATTTGGCCACGAGCTTAGCGTTATGTTCTCGAACGCTAAGAATGAGACGTGGTCCAAGCATAAACATCCGCACGAGCAAGGCAATTTCACCAATGCCAAAATAAAAATCAGTCTCCACGGGAGATGAGTTCTATAGAAATGATGAGTGGTCAAATGTAAATGTTTGTCGCAAATTGGCGTACCGATCTAATTGGAGACTCGGAGAAGATGGAGCGGAGGTTAAAGGAAGTAGCAACAACGAAGCTGGAACGTTCAGAACTTCAGCGGAAAAGATCATCGCATTCAAATTACAAGCTCACGTTGCAGAGTAAAACACCTGAATTTTAATCAGCGCCAACAAACGGTCCTCGGTGGCCCATCGTTGGAATTTGCGGAAGTGTTTGACAGCGATCCAAACTGAAAGAGACAGTGCAAAGATCTCCCATGCAGTGCCGAGTATCCAAGTCAGGGCTTGCACAGACGGGACATTTCCCCCATTAATGCAGTGATAGGTGTCATAAAAGATGAACTCCTCTGGTATTTATCCCATGAGCTTGAGTCTTTCATTCATAAGTAAAGCTTACTAAATGACAAAATGCTACTTTCCATTGCAGTCATCACTCCACACGTGATCGTAACAACCAGGAAGCTTACGACGAGACAGATGAACATCGTTCTGGATTGCGGATACATGGCATGTAGCTGGGTGATGATGATAACTGCATGGCATTTCAGTCAAGTCAATATCACTCGGGCACTGCAGCTGAGTAACTTACCGCCCAGCATGGTATTTACGACCAGACAGATCCATGTTTGGAATAAAACAAGATTAGTGCCTGAATAAGAACCAGTTACTGACGAGTATCAGAAGACTCGATGCTTCGAACAAACTCACAGCTGCATTCGTTAGATTAAACCAACTAACAATCTGGTCAAGAATTTCACTCACCCCTACATGGGAGTAAAGTTAGTTGGACGGGAACAACAAACATTGGTGCAGAATACTCACTGCGTCTGTCACCGAGATTGACGGGAGACTCACTGCATGCCGCAGGTCAGAAGAAACCATCACAGTGTACATGATGAGGTCACATTACACAGTATGTTAATGCTGACCGTGAGAGGTGGCTTATTAGCACACTGCAGCTGGTTAGCCTAGCAAAAAACATACATGGAGTATAGTATTCCGGCGCAGCGCAGCTACAATATGTTCAAGTCAGTGAAAAACTGTGCTTGTAACATAAGCTACGTACACCGAGATATAGGACGGTCATTAGGGACCAGCGTTGCCTCTGCCTTGAATTAACTCTATATCGATACGGGACTCGCATGCTCACCCAGATCAGTTCGAACTATAAAAAAATTCTTAGTGAGACGCCTGTGCGGTAACTGACAACATCAACCTACCTCTTGACCAAATGTAAGTGCTGGAAAATACCATAGGGACATCAATAACTATCTCTCTAGGTACTGGCTTGCTCACCCCAATCATATGCCAACGCAGTAGAAGCTGCAACTGTGAAACCACAGTCAAAGAACGAGTGAGACATCACCGACTTCATCCGACTTGTGCTCCACGAACCTATAACATAGCTGATAACATAATTGGTATCGATGAGCGACCACAAACTGGGATCATTTAGGACTGTGCTCATGTTCAAGGGATTGGTGTCAGTGTGTGGCGAACTTGGTGGATGCATAACGACGATGGTCGCGCTAGATATACCACCATTCCAGCGCTTTGATAACAAAGATACGTATTATGCGGGTGAATCTCCAGTCCTGATGGCCATAGAGGGTATAATCAAAGTACATTTGAGTGATATCGGCGCAGGCCGAGGAATCGGATATGACCATCGAAAAAGATTGAATGCCTACGGCCGTATCAGTAATGCTCAACGAGCATCTGTGCTATCTCGGAGTCTAGATCTCGCCTCCTCGTCCGCCGGGGCGCGAGGAACATAACACCCCCTTAAGGTCAATCCATCAGCATGATACCAGACAGCAGAAAATCCAAAAGTGAAGAATAAAACGGGTCATACGCAGCAAACAGGTAACTCACATCTCCCACCTGGGCCATCAACAACCCCTCTGCTATGCATCCTTCATCTCTCCAATGGGTCCAGGCTGGCCTCAAGTCCGCATATCTTCGCCTCGCGCACGTCAGCACGGCTATTGTGCCGTCAAAATTTCAACAGATATAGTTAGGTTTGTAATCCATTATGCAATCGATGACATCGAAAGATAAAACTTACGACAAGTTGGGCAACCAAAGTCAGATCGTGAATGAGTCAATCCGATCAAGTCGCACAAAGAGGTAATGCCCCCTCGTCGATGTCGGACCATTTCGCACCGGTGTAATGCTGAGCTGGAGAACAGTGATGGCGCTCGAGAGGTATCATCTCGAAAACGGTTCGCTCGAGTCTTCACAACATACTGCCGCCAGAAGTGATAGCGACCACGCGGCATCTGTTTATTTGATCTATCACGGGTGGTCCATTGGTCCAAGACTTGTTCGAAGATCTGATCAACAGTCTAGTGGCCTACACGCCAAAAATGATCACTCTAGCAAGAACAGCCCTGCCAGCAGTCACTACTGTCAGGACTGGAGAACGTTTTCGAAGAGTGCAGTGCGAAGCCAAGTATCGTCAAAGTTATTGTTCGAATGAATGCACCGTTGAACGTTGGGGCCACAGTTGAAGAGAGTTGAAGTATTGTACCCAGAACTTGCTTAGAATGTCACAAGACAAAGACATTAATATGACGACGCGTGTACACGAAAACAATGACTAGCGGGCTCGATGGTACATACTACTTGTCTCGCTCCATTACTACGAAGCCCTCCTCCCAACTAACGTAGGATATCAGTCAGGGATAATTAATATGTCTAAACAACATTTTACACTATCCGAACCGTTTTGGCGAGGACATCTCGATCTCAGAATATCCGGGACATCCGACCCATCCGACCCATCCGACCCACTTGCTTGCATAACGCAAATCTCACGGTCACAACATACCACGTGACCCACAGCCATGGATGCAAATGGCATGCATGTCGGCTGACACGGTGACCATGGCTGCTACCCAGCCAGCGCTTGCAGTACTGCAAATGCTACAGGCCGAACTCTCTCCTGGCTCACCGTTGACATTCAGTAGCCTTTTCAGGTTCATGACCCTGGCATCGACACTTAGGAACAACATCTTACTCGTCCAAGCTGCATCACACCCCTCCAATACTGCTCCCGACTTTATCTCTCCTGCCATCAATTTGTTCTTGGCGGCCTGCTGTGATCTCAGCGAAAGTGATGTCGATGTGTACTGGAAGGTTCTCAAGGATGTCATGTGGCATAGTGATGGAGACATATTTGGTATCAAGGACATGTTCCCCTTGTTTGCGAATCATGGGCGACAATATGGAATCAGTGCGTATTATCATTTTGTACAGGGATAACTACTGAGAGCGTCGATAGCGCCACGAGCACTTTATCCTCCTCACCAGACGTGCCTGACCGAAGGCTGTCCCGCTCATGCGAAGGCTTCTGTCCTCAAGAAAGCTGAGCAACGACAGATCGTTCTCTATACATTGGACCGTGGCCCAATCGCTACATATTCTATCCACCTCTATTGCGCAGGTATGTTCTACTATCTAGTATGTGATCATTGGCCTCATATTGAGGCGCTTGTGACAGGGTGCAATACCAATTACCACCATGGATATAGCATCAAAGACAAGACTCGTACATTCTACCCTGGCATTCCTGACGTCATACAAGTCGGTGGACACCAGTTTGTGGAAACTAGGGTTGTGCGCATGTGGCGCACACTGATGCTTGTCTCGTGGTGAGTACACGACGTCCAGCTGACTATTTTTTTTTCTGACGGAAGCCTTCACAGGACATCAATGTCCAACTGCGCACGACTATATAATGTAGCGCTGATGCAGAATGCGAAACCTCCTCCTGACTTCCCATGGAACTTCGAACTTACGGGAGATCATGTTTGGCATGGTTTTGTGCAGTTTGCTCTCATGGAAGACTGTGTTGAGCATCACACCATCTTATCCGTTCCTCAAGACAGTGACCAGAGAGCACATTTTATGGATGCCATCAGCAAGCGCAACAACCACATCCGAACCTATGGTCAAGACGAACTTCGCCACTACTGTAATAAATGCACTCGCTTTCGTAGGGATGACTCGGGCATGCTCACTTCAAAATACTCAGTCGTTGTTACTGATGGTGTTACTGTCGGGCACCCGTGCTGCGCCATCCACAACTGCCATGCACCTCTCAACAACAATCGCGATCACTTTTGCCCCGCTCACACTGCCACACACGCACACAAATGTGCAATTATTGCTTGCTCCAATGACGCTCTTGCCAAGAGCAAGGTGTGTCATCTGGCAGAGCATAAAGCTGTGGAGCGCACATACCAACTGCGCGGACAAAGTCGTTTCCAGCTGCAGCAATGTCTCCAGCGCTCCCAGCTTTCACATCCCACCGACTCTACGCCACAGGATGTCCCATTGGACGACCTTGTTGACGATGCTCCTCTGGAGGAAGACTACACGCTGAACATCGACGCTGACGGGCATGTAGAAGCCACCGTAGCTCTGAACTCAGGGACAACTACTACCGCTGATGAGGAGTCATCCTCTCCCAGCACAGGCAGGAAACTTCGTGCACAATTTGGACGCCGACGTATGCACAATGAGCAACTTGTAGTTGCTCCGTGTGGGATGATCTTAGCAAGGGAAACTTTCTATGGGGCAGAGGGTGTCGGCAGTGTCATTGTTCGTGGACGACTGCCCATGTTGACTTTCTGTTTCTAACTGCACTCTGTAGGAAATGATCAAGCATGTATTCCGTTCTGACGACATCAAGCCCCAGCACATCTTCTACGATAATAATTGCACCCTCTCAAAGATGGTGAAGAATGATCCGTACTTTCAAAACATTGGTCTATCTGTCGACGTTTTTCATTTCAACTGCAAGCACGCAGTCACAGATCGATGGTGTCAAGAAAATTGCAACCCTGCTGCATTCGAGGATCTTCTTGCCGATGACAGTGTTGGCTGGTACTTCAATTCGTCTATCGCGGAGCAGACAAATGTATGGTTTGGTGGTTATCACACTATCTGTCGTGAGATGATTGTTCATAGATACAGGTTTTTTCTTGATGAGATGGTCATGCAGAAAAATAGGCTGACAAAGGCAAAGTTGGAGAAGGAGGGCAGGCGCCCTGGTAATTGGCCATTAGCTTAGTGTATCTCGTCATAGAGTTGTGCTAGGATGTCTTGCATGGCATTACTCTCGTGTAGCTTTTCGGGAGTGAGATATAACAAATGTCAGGTTTCTGCTGTTTGCTACATGTACGAAGAAAAATACAATAATCTATACAAGTAAAAGAGACATAACAAAGGAATGCACGAAGAGAATGTAAGATCACCCACGCACGAGGCGTTTCTTTGTGGCCCTTTCCGCAGCATCTTTAGTGGGGTGTGCTGCCATGAACTGAGACCACAAGCCATCAGGTGTCCGCCCCGCCTCAATAAATGCAGCCCTTGCCGAAGGTCCTGCATGTTTCCAGCGCAAGCGATGATCGCTGATAGTTTGTGCACGATAACGGACCCCAGCCCCAAACACATTAGCAAAGGCCTCCTTCACACTTTGGCCTGATTGCCTTGTGTTGTCCATGGCGACAAAGCCTGCGTTGATGTCAACGGCGTAGTACCCTCGTGGCCAAGCTAGTGTGGCGGCAACTTCGACCTCGATTGGATAGTCATATGATAGTCCCGGAGAACTCATCTCCTCATCTGTTATAGAGTAGTTGCTGCTGGCACCTAGAGATGGCTCGCGTGTGATGCGAAGGGGGCGACGCACTCGAGTAGCAGCGAGCGACTCTTGTTTGATGTGGCGTGGAATCTTGTCATTGGTGGTGTCTAGACTAGACGAAGACAAAATACTGATGACGGATGGCTCCCGCTTGATGGGGGGATGGACGCTAGTAGCAGGCTCTTGCTTGACATGATGTCGGGTCTCATCATCAGTCATGTCTAGACCAGACAAAAGGCTGATGACAGATGGCTGCCGCTCGATGCGAGGGTGGGCTCTGTGAGTGACTGAGGTTGCAGTGTGGACATGGCGGTGTTGATGCTGCGGGGGACTACTTGAAGGGGACGCAAACTTTCACTTGTGCATGACAGCAGGGCGACCGCTACCACTGCCATTGACAGACAACGAATCGCGAATAACCTTCAACCGATCTTTACCCCGATACCATCAAAGAAGACCACCGTTGAAGAAGTACGAGATGAATCCTTACCTCCCACTCCTCCCTATCCCCGATGAAGATGACGAAATTGAAATGCCTAACTTCGATCAAAAGGAAGACGTATGGGTAGAAGACCACTTCGCCCAGAAAGTAGAAGAAATTGCCACCTATCCCCTTTCAGACGACAAAATCCTTATCGAATACGCCAAAGATGGCACTTCTGTCCGCATCATCGAGAACCTTTTCTACGACTCCCCTCTCACGCATGATGGAATGTCCGCTATCGAAATCCGCCGTGCCACCACCGCAGCTCCACTACGAAACTCTTGGATCCTTGCCACCCTCCATTGACAAAGAAGAGGAATATCACAAAACAAGCAACAAAGCCAAGAATTTGCAATGGCAGGAGAACAAGCGAAGAAGAAGAAATCTTTCGAAGAACTCGTACCCTCTCACCTTCATGACTTTGCTGATGTATTTGCTAAAGATGGACTCAATAAGCTTCCCCCATCTAGACCAGGGATCGATCTCGCCTTGAAACGAAACTGGGGCATCATCCAAAATCATCGAAAATCTACCCCTTATCGGAGAAGGAACGAGAAGCCGTCAAAAGCATTCCTTAACGAACACGTCCAGAAAGATTCATCTCTGAATTGAAGTCACCCCAAGCAAGCAGATTCTTTTTTGTAGGAAAGAAAGACGGCTTGTCACATCCATGCCAAGATTACTGATACATTAACGAATGGACGATCCGAAACGCCTATCCCCTCCCGTTGATTCCCCTCTTATCGCCAAACTCCGAGACGCCAAGTACTTCACCAAGATGGACGTTCGCTCTGGATATAACAACATCCTTATCCACCCAGAAGATCGCTGGAAAGCTGCATTTACCACGAATATGGTCTCTACGAACCAAATGTCATGTTTTTCGGACTCTGTAACTCTCCCGCAACGTTCCAAGCTTACATGAATCGCACTTTCCAGCAGGAACTCAAGAAGGATGGTTGGTAATCTACATGGACGACATCCTCATCTTCTCCGACACCCTTACGAACGAACACAGAAACGAACCCGAAGGATTCTGGAAATCCTTAGGAATGAGAAAACTCTTCCTGAAACCAGAAGAATGCCTCTTTGACGTCCAAGAAGTTGACTATTTAGGAATGATATACGCCCCAGGCAGATTGCGATGGACCCAGCCAAAGCTCAAAGGGATAGAAGAATGGCCGATACCTAAATGGTCAAAGACGTCCGCTCTTCCTAGGATTCTGCAACTTTACGCCCACTTCATATC